>JAQQSZ010008078.1:0-13139 GCA_028646595.1 Phalanger gymnotis | reverse complement strand
AAAAAATAGATGTTCAAAAGTAAAAACGTTTTTTTTTTCATGCAACTAGAAAATAAGATGCACAGGCAATGGGACATAGAGATTTATCTTGCCCTACAAGAAAGTAAGGGAAAGGGGGATGGGAGGGGAATGGGGGGGCGGAGGGGAGGGCAGACTGGGGAACAGGGCAACCAGAGTGTACACCATCTTGGAGTGGGGGGGTGGAAATGGGGAGAAAATCTGTAATTCATACGCATGTGAAAATCAATGCTGAAAACTAAACATATTAAAAATAAATTTAAAAAAAAAGTGAAAAAATTGACAATTTAATGTATTTATGTATGTACTGAAGCCTGTTATTAACTCCTTAAGTGACATCTCATCCTCCTAGTGAGGAAATTATTAATGGATGTATGTCAAATGTAAGACACTGGGTTCTGATGTGAATTTCTTAAAAATGACAATTGGCCATGGTTCAAATTTTGAGTTTGTAAATATGATCAGGGTTATAAAGATTAAAAATGGTAATTTAAAATTGTGCTAAGATCACTCTTATAGAAGAATGGACAGAAAGCTGATTCCTATAAGAAGACAAGAAGAAGAAGTTGCTGTGCTGGAGATGGTGGAACAGATACCAAGGACCAGAAGATTGCATTAACAATGATCCCTGACAGACAGCTGCATAAGAAAAGACTTTTTGAATCTTAAAGAAACAATTACATTTTTTTATTTCTTTTTGAGTCTATGTATATATGTTCATAAAGGGGACTGCCCCCTTTGATTTGTCAATGTGTCAATCAATCCTTCCCATATTTACTTATATGGTTGATGGTTAAGGGGAAGAATTCACATGTATCTATAATGGTGAAGTTTCTACAAAAGAGAAAGGCAGGGATTGATTGGAATGCTGAAATAGTGAAACGCCCCTTTTCCTGGTATTGATCCAGAGGGGGTAGTAAAAACAATTATTGATATTTTCAAAAAATTTAACCCATTTAATAACGTATTTTTGACTATTTTCCACATACTACTTTATATTCTTTCTTTGATCATACTAAATTTTTGTCTGCCTTGTGTCCTTAGGATAATGAATGCTATGTTTAAGCCATTTAAAATTACAGAATAAAAAGGGGAGAGATGTGGGGAGCCAGCTATATCCTGTTTAGGACTCTTAGACCTCTGCAAGGCAGGATCAATTGAAAATGGGCCTATGCACAGCAAGGCCAGTTTTAGATGAGAAGACTTGGCAAAGAAAACCTGCCTTTGTAGCCGATTACCCACATGGGAGATGACAAAAATGTTTCAGTCTGGTTATCTATATGCTAGAGAACATAAATGTTTCAATTTGGTTAGCCTTGAGTAAAAATAGTGTCTCACTCCTAGGAACAAGGAGATAAAAGACTTAATCAGTGCTTTGTTGTACTTTTTTTGAAGTCAAGATGACTCAGTAATTAACCTGTATAAAATACTGTCAGTAACTCCATTAAAATCAGTCTATAGCTTGACTAGAAGACTCAGCTAGCTTTGTCTTTTTGCGTCAATTACTTCATCATATATTCAAGCCACTGCAGGCACAACCGATATAGAGTCTTGGCTAAAAAGGAGATAATTCTTCTCAGAAACCAGTATTTTTTAATTGGATTATTGTTTAGACTCCCTCCATAGAAATATTTCCTCAGCTATATTGTGAAACATTCATTTCACCCCGTCCTAAATGCATTTTAAATTTTATTCCTGTTTACAAAAGTGTACATCCAGAAAAAAAAATCCTGAGTGAGGGAATTTTCACCTTAATTAAGAATACTTAGAGGTATTGAAAAACAGATGGATATCTCTGTTTCCCTTCCACCACCTCATCACTGGATACATGAAGAAAGGAAAGATTCATTTCTAGCAATAATCTCGTTATAAAATTGTTTGATACAAAATACAATCTAGGAAATGGAAAGGATTGTTCCTTTTAAGAGGGAGAAGGAGAGGGAAAGGGAGAGGGAGAAGGAGAGGGAGAGGGAGAGGGAGGGGGAGAGGGAGGGGGAGAGGGAGGGGGAGAGGGAGAAGGAGAGGAAGAGAATAGAAGAGAGAAGAGAAGAGAAGAGAGGGGGGGAGGGAGGAAGAGGGGGAGGCAGAAAGGGAGAGAGGGAGGGCAGGAGAGGAAGAGGGAGAGGGAGAAGGGAGAGTCAGTTGCCACAACAAAGTTAGTTATATTACTTTATCTACTTTGTGGGAAGAATGAAGAGATGGTAAGAGATGGTAATGGTGGGGAACTATAGAACTTTGGGATATCTGACTTAATGTTCTCCTTCCAATACTTCCTGAAGAACTATTATTTCAAGAGCTAGAGAAGAAAAAGGTAAAATTAATGGACGAATTAATCATTCATGTAGATTAGCATTTACAAACGATGATCAGAAAGTTAGTACAAGGGGCAAGGGTGTACCACATATCCCATCTACTTATTTACAAGTGTAAAGACATTAGTTTTTAAATTACAAGCAAGAGAGTTTATGCACTGTGGTTGCTTTTTGAGGGTAGAATTTCTTTGATTTGGTCAAGAAAGAAAGCAATATGATTATTTGAGATCATTAGTCACATCCATGAGCCTATATAAAGAAAAAATAGCCGTTGATCTGTGAATTCAGTCTAGGGTAATTGGAGTGGGGGAATTTAGTTCTTGATTTGAGGATTTTAGTTCTTATCAAGCCCCTGAGAGGGAACCTTTCTTGGGTGAGTAGGAGAGATTTCCTCCTTTTTTCTCCCGGTCCCTTATCATTCTTAGGGGGAAAAGAGAGATCAATAAGAGAAAATGCATCTGATGCAAAGCAGAGAGACACATACCAAGGACAAACACAGACATGGATGGTTATAGCAAGAGCCCAAAGACTGAGCTCAATCTTTCCAGGAACCACGTATGTGGCAGGAGGTAACTCACCTTAGTTTGGGGGGAGTGTTTTGTACCAGGTATTCTTACTATACCACATTGGTAAGTGCCCTTTCTAAAAGTCGACTAAATATTACAGCCTGATAATTAATGAGAAACACACAAGATTTTTTTTTTGCAGGGGGACTCGTGTACTGCCCTCTCAATTACCTCTAGAAGCTTGAAAGGAGGAATAATCAGCTGATCTCTGGATAAATCTGGATCTGCTAGTTCTATTGGGATTTGGGGACATAATCATAGAGAGGATGTTATATCAGCAAAGAAACATTACAAGGCAGTATGAGGCTGAGGAACATGAGGAACATTTACAGCAGGAATCCCATATTTACAATCTGCATGACTCTGGTGAAGTCATCTAATCTCCCTGTGTTCCAGTTTCCTTACCTATAAAAATGAAGGAAAAGGATTAAATAACCTCTGAAGTGTCTTCTACCTGTGTATCTATAATCTTTTGATCTGTTATGTACTTTGGATGTTGTACTTCTTACAGTTATAAAGTAGGTGTCAACATATATTAGTAGGAGTTTCCTCTTCTGGTAGCTCCCTATAACAATACAATTGTTGGTCCATATCTCAACCCCAATACTATTCATCTGTGTCAGGTTTTGAAATACTTTCAGATTACAATCACAATCTGAGTGAAAGATGTTTGGGTAATTGCTCTGGATTTTCTTCAGTAATATATCTTTTTTTAGTGCTCACTGACTCCATTAGGTGGAATGATGACTGATCAGAATTCAATTTTGCTTCAAAAAGTGCGCTAGATAGTAATGATGAAGAGATGAGGAAAAAATGATATAGTGAATTCACCATGCAATTTCTTTTAAAAATATGATTCATTATACAAATATTCACTTCAGACATTTTTAGAACAAATCAATTATTTCTGTCAAGGAGTAGAGATGAACCTCAGTAGTGGGGCAGAATAAGAAGCTTGAACAGAGATTTATAAAGCAAGACGGAGAACAGGTATCAATAACATGGATCTATATCAAGATATAAGATATAAGCAGTGTTAGTAACACACTGTCCCAGAACATGGTCAGGGTCTTCCCTCAGAGAATTTATGAATCTAATGTGGGAAAAAGACAAATAAGTATAATAAAAATAGATTTTGAATGTTTAAGAAATATCAAATAAAGAACAGGGAAACTTGGAGGACAGAATGATGAGAAGACTGGATCAGAAAAATAATGGAAACTTGAAGCACCAATGGCTAGTGATAGATTGGCAACAATAACAACACTAATGCCTAGAAATGCATGTGTGTTTGTGTGTGTGTAGGGAAAATCATTCTGTATGCAAAGCCAAGATTAGTTAAATAAAAGTATATATGGCTTAGTAGGCAGTTGGCTGAGCTTGTCAACAATCATTTGTGAAGTATTTACTTTAGGCGCTATGCTAAGCACTGGGGGCTACACAGAAAGGCAAAATATAGTTTCTGCTCTCAAAATGCAAGTGCTTACAGTCTAATGGGGAAAACAACACACAAACAAACAACTATGTATAAACAAGATAAAAACATGATAAATTGGAGAAGGCTGTCTTAGGGGGAAATGCACTAGGAATAAGGACTGGGAAAGGATTGGTCAGACTTTACCTGAGACTTGCAGGAAGTGATGAAATCTAGACGGCACTGATGAGGAGGGAAGAGTATTCCAGGCATGGGGGACAGTCAGCGAAAATGTTCATCTTTAAATCAGGGGATTGGACTAAATAATTTAGTAAGCGCTCTGATAGCTTTTGAGATTCTATGACTTATTAGTCTGACAACATCCACTGTATCATGAAGCAAAGAAGAACCCTTAAAAAATTCCTTGAATTTCCCTAAAATATGCTCTTACTAAGTCCCCCGAGACAACACGGAATAGCTGTTTGAGATCCTGTTTGAAGCAGCCCTTCAGAAATTTGAATATCATCACCCCCTCAGCCTTCTCTTCATATTGCTTACCTAGTTTTCATTTTTGGCAGCTACCAATGTACCACTTGAGCAGCACTTCATATAATATTTAAATGATATTTAACATTCTGGAGTGCTTTTCATCTTTAGAGCTCTTTTCAAATAAAATTAATTTAATGGGAAGATTGAAGTGAAGGAACACGTTCTTATCTGGAACGTTAAAACATGAATTCCAAGGATACAGGAAATAATTGGGCAAGTTTATTCCTTCACATGCACATATCCTTGTCTAGGTATTCTCCACAGTGAAACACACTATGTAAATGCCAAAGTTTTAAAGGGTCTCAATTTACCCTCTATTGTATTAAGGCAATATAATACCTCCTTTTAAATTGAAGAGAAAGTGGCAATTTAATTTGCAATTGGGCAAACACTCACCAAGAGAAAAAATATCAGAAATCTATTCCAGGATAAAGAAATTACTTCAAAAATTGTGCGAATAACTGTATGTAGATATAGACAGACAGATATGCATGTATACACACACACACGCACATACACACACACACGCACATACACACACACACACACACACCATGAAGGAGGGTCATACAATTTGGTTCTCAAAGTCCTATTGGAAATTTTAGCCAGTGATTTATTAGAACTGCCAACTAGAGCCACTTAAAAACACATTAGACCTAGCCTCTGCAAGGTGGTATTGTTTCTAAGTACCTCAAGATATTTATTGAATTATTTATGGTACCTAAGTGTTTTTTTTCCAAGACTACGTGAGAACTTGTCCCTCTACCAATGCAAGATGCTGTGTAGTTTGAAATATACGTGCACTAGCTTAATATCTATCTATCTAAAATAGAGCATTCCATTGGTTCGATTTTTTTTACACTTTTTGGGAAAGAACAGAATAAAAGTTTTTACTTAAATAGCAATTGATTCTTATGAAATATATTGCAGATACATGCATTTGGAACACCTATTAAAATTAAAATTGAAAACAAATTATATTTTGTATTTATCTAGTTTTTAATGTCAGAAGAGAAATAGCTTTCCCACGTCAAATATCAAGGCATGCCTATTACCCAGCCTATGATATGTGTATTTCGATGGACAAGTTATAGGCCTTATCCATCAGTATATATGGGACAGATGGTAGACATGGGCAGTGATATGGGCTAAGAGTTGGAAGGGTGGAGAGTAGACTGCCATCTTTAGGAAATTCTACAGCTTCTTGAATTTCCCTAAGCTTCTCATGGAGATAAAGGTCCATGCTTTTAATACCAGCATTCTACCAGCACTACTTTATCATAACAAGACCTCGAATACAACAGTCTCTGAAGACTGAGGAAGTTAAGTGGAGTGGTGGAAAGAGAACTGGGCCTGGAGTCAGGAAAACCTGAGTTAAAAATTTTATCTCAAATGCTTAGTAACTGTGGGGCCGTCACTTAACTTAAATGTTTATTGAGTAACAACCTGCCTGCTTCAGTTTCTTCAACTATAAAATGGAGATCATAATAGGATCTACCTTACAGGGTTGTTGTGAGAAACAAATAAGATGATATCTATAAAAAGCTTAGCACAGTCCCTGGAATATTATACATACTTAATAAATGCTTGTTTCCTCCCCTTGTCCCCCTCAAAAATGTACATTACACAAAAGGCAATGAAGAGGCACATGATGGATCTCACCATATTGGATATAATGTATATCAATGAAGAGCAAGAGTAAAGGACTGGGATCTCATATATCTGGGATGTATGAGATACAAAGATAAGATAGCATGGTAATGTGCAGAAGGTGTGGGATGATAAATGGACTGCAAAAGTACTCTGCTGGTACCTCATGATGTCAAGAGAAAATAAGTACATCCTTCAGCACATGGAGTATACCATCTTACCTTGCCTTGGGATTATTTATAGGAAGACATATAGAAGAGTCATACAGTACAGGTAGGCACAGATGGGTTGAAATCTGTGTCACTGGAATATTAGGCTGGAGAGAAATCATAGCAATTGGTAGTTGTTGATGTTTCTTCCACTTTTTAAAAATTAATAAGGCCTAAAAATTTGTCTGTACTTTTGGTTTCTTCCTCTCCATAATTTATCCTGCAACTCCTCAACACCTACACAGTTGTGTGTCTTAATACACTTGGTCTATTCAGGTTGGTCTTCTCAACTTTGTTCTCCTTAGTACCATTTCTACCTGCCCTAAAAGCATATTGACAAGTGTGATGCCACTGTCCTTGATAGTAAGAACAATTTGTTGTTGTATCTTTGTAGATTTTTAATTTTTTTCTTATATTTGTTGACTTCCTTCTAATTTTATACATAATTGTCCTTTAGATAACTTTGTTTATTTGAATCCTTTGGCAAACTTTCTTTAAGATGCTTTAACCCTCCACTTTTTTTGATTTGTTACAATTCATAATTATCTATCATTCCTCTTATGATTTTTCATATAAATTTCTGTTCTAAATCATTTTTAATAGATACTTTATTGCTTACTAAGTATGTCAGTATTGAACTATGCATTATGGGTATTATTATCTTCCTTTTACAGGGATGAAAACAGAGGTCCTAAAGAAGTCTGAGGCAGCTTGTGATTCAGTAGATAGAGCAGAGGGCCTAGAGTCAGGAAGACCTGAGCTCAAATCTAGCTTCAGATACTTCCTAGCTGTTTCACCCTGGGCAAATCACTTAATCTCTAACTGACCAACAAAAGGATCCGCTTGGCAAAGAAATAGCAAACCACTCCAGTATCTTTGCCAAGAAAATCCCATGGACAATTGGCCCATGGGGTCGCAAAAAGTTGGACATGACTGTGCAACTGAACAACAAAAAAGCAACAAGAAATTGAACTCGTACATAGTTATATAGCTAGTAACTTTCAAAGGCAGAATTTGAACCCAGTTCACTATTAACTACATCTCACTGTTCATTTCATTATACCACATTGTTGTGATTGTTTGGTCATTTTCAGTCATGCCAGAGTATTTATGATCCTTTTTGTGGTTTTCCTGGCAAAGATATTGGAAGGGTTTGCCATTTTGTTCCCTAGTTTATCTTACGGATGAAGAAACTGAGGCATACAGGGTTGTGACTTTCCCAGAAGGGCAGATTTGAACTCAGGTCCTCCTGACCCCAAGCCAATATTCTATACACTGGGATACCTAGATGCCGCCAGATTTAATCCTAATTAAAAAAGTAATACTACATAACTTATGAAGTCCTAGGATCATGCATTTTGTTCAAAGGAGAACCTTAGATGACAACTAGTCCAATGCCCTCATTTTATTTTATTTAAACCATTTGTTTTATGTCTTTTATTTTTACATCTAACCAGTACTACACAGAAAACTATTACCCAAAGTGTAATTTAACTCAATTTAGAGTGCAAAAAAAAGTTTAGTTACATGCCCTTTGGGATACTTACTGATTTTTTGGTTATTCAGAGTTTGCCTTCCTCTTCTCATTTATATTTCAATTATCATTATGAACATGTTTTTGTCATTCTGTAGATTTAATTCTTCATCATATCTTTCCATATTTATTTGAATTACTCATTTTCTTCAGTTACTGATACATAAAATATTATTTGCATTAATGTCACATTTTTTTCAGTTATGTTCCAATTAATGGAGATTTTGTTTCTAATTGTTCATTACTATAAAGAGTGCTACTATCAATATATTTTGTTTAAATTGAATCTGTAATTCTGTTTTTATCTACTTATGGTATTTGTCCAATAGTGGGATTCCTTGATTGTAGGGTATGAAGAGTTCAGGCAAATATTCTTGTATTATTGCAAATTTGTATCCAGAAGAGCTGGCTGAATTTAGAACTCCAACAACAGTATATGAGTTTCTTTGTTTTCCTGTACATTAAATCAAATTTTGGCTATCTTTGCGAAGTGCTATAATATGAGAAGAAATGTTAGTTATTTCAATTGTTTTAATTTATATTTATCTTACTATTAGTCATTTGGAGAAATTTTTATATGATAATTTATAGTTGGCATTTCTTTTTTTGATAATTGCAGTTAAGTCACACAGTTGAGAGAAATAGACCTGAAGTTAGAAAAAGTAAAGTTTAAATTGAGCCTCAACCGCTCACTACCTGTATGGCCATGAGCAAGTCACTTAACCTCTGCTTGCCTCAGTTTCCCAATCTGTAAAATGGGGATAATAATAGCACCTACCTCCAAGGGCTGTTCTGAGAATCAAATGAGATACTAATCATGAAGTGTTTATTACAATGTCTGGCACAAAATAAGTGCCATATTAACAGGCAGCTATTATGTTATTATTATATCCTTTATATTCCAGTTCTTTCCTTTTTCAGATGATAAAACTAAAGCTCAAAGAAGTTGTGAGTTGTCAAGGTGACAAAGATTAGCGAATTATAAAGCTGGTATTCAAAACCAGATTTTCGGACTTCAGATCAAAAACTCTTTCCACTGAATGATACTGCCACCCCTCCAAATGAGATGGTATATTTGCCACCACCACCACCCTTCTCTTATGCTTTTATATTGAAGTAGAACTCCACATCCCTTTAACATCCAATTAATTTTACCCTCTAGAGATGTCAGTTACTCTTCTCTATTATAATCTCTCGTATATTAGAAGAATTACACATTACCCCAAGTTTGTTCTCTTATTTAAAGCTTCTTCCTTCAGGATTCATCCTAATGTTATCCCCTCATTAAACTTTCCCTGGTTCCCTCCATGCTTTTTCTAGTGGCAGTGATGTTTTCCATGTTATCTTAAATAACTTTCCAATTCCAACTTGTAGATACATCTTAATGCCCCTAATAGATTGTATTCCTTCGAAGGGGCCATGTATTATTTACCTTTGCAACTCCACTTTTGCCTCATGTTGTATGTTGCACAGAGTAATATCTTTATAATTGTTGAGTAACTATTCCATAAGTGCAATAAAGTAAAACAGATACACAGGCAAGTGAAATTATCTTCTCTAGATTATTTTAAACTTAGAATTGTACTAGGTGTCATGTAGTGACCCAGGAAATAACACCACTTATTGGGTTTCACAGATTTCATAGGTTTGGAGATGAAGGTAAGCCACTGCTCAGTCCATTCCTTTCACTTTACAGACGAGGAATGTGAGGCTTAGAGATGCTGCTTGATTTTGTCCAGAGCCTACAGGTTATAACCAATAAACTGGTTTCCATATCTACACACTCTGATTCCAAGTTAGGTGATCTTCTTTTTGTTATAATACACTATACATTGACACTGTATGACTCTTCATGACTGAGTTTGGGGTTTTCTTGGCAAAGATACTGGAGTTGTTTGCCATTTCCTTCTCCAGCTGATTTCACAGATGAGTAACCAAGGCAAATCAAGTTAAGTGACTTATTCAGGGTCACAGAGCTAGTAAATATCTGAGGCCAGATTTGAAATCAGGAATATGGGCCTTCCTGATTCCAGGCACAGCACTCTGTCTACTGCACCACCTAGCCTCACCTGCCTTGGTTTTCCATTGTTATATTTTTACTTACCAGACAGAATTCTTTTAAAGACAGAGCAACATAATCAACTTTGTTGGTCAACCTTTCAATTACAAATATCAAAAAAGTCACAAAACAGGGAGATGTATACAGGACAATTATGTTTGCAAACATTATGGAAGATATCAAGCATAAAGTATAGATTCGGGGGTAGGGAGAGATTCCTTATAAGTAATAAGGTCCACAAGATCTTCCTCTTTGTGGATAACATTGTGGTGTTTATATCAAGCCCCATGACTCTGCAACTCCTCTTCAAAGAAATCTGTACTCATAAAGTAAAAATCTCAGCTTCTACTATTCATACAGAGGAGAAAAATATGTAGATAAAGAAAGATTGTTGGCTAATTTGTGTGAAATTTAATGAATAGCCCATAAATCTTGTGTATGTATATATCTATATATCTATGTCTGTGTCTATACACACAGACATATACATGTGTACATACAGATCTATCTACACCTATCTCTATTTATCTATATCTTGAAGAAACACTGGGCAAGACTTGGAACATGTGACAGCAAGAGGACTGAATTGCTTTTAGAAAATTGTAGAGTGGTTTTAAAAATACCAAACTTCTTCCTGAAACAAAGGCTCATCACTTTGATATCAATACTGGAGATGAGATATCTCCACAATTCACATAATTCCACAGTTTGTGAAAAATAAAGCTGAGGGTCAAGCAATAGGCAATAGCTAGACACAGAGTGAACATGATTGAGGTGTTGAACATTATAACTATCATTGCTTAGTATAAATCTTAAAAATACAATACCAATGGCATGTAAGACCTTAAAAAAGGAGGAGATAATGCAGTGAGAGTGAAGTATAGTTACGGATTGTCTATTGATACCTATAAAATGCCCAAGGATCTGGTGGAAGATTTTCAGGATACTGATGAAACAAAAGTTACCCTGGATCAGAAGGTGTAAATAGGTTGGGATCTTAACTATTTGAGGGAATACGCCTATCAGTAAAATCACTTAATGTTAGAAATATTAAAATACTTTCAGTAAAAAGTAGTAAGTTATGGTTTTGTCCATTAGTCATGTTCAACTCTTTATGACCCCATTTGGAATTTTCTTGGCAAAGATACTGGAATAGTTTTCAATTTCCTTCTCCAGATCATTTTACAGATAGTGAAACTGAGGAAAACAGGGTTAAATGACTTGCTAGTTACATAGCTAGCATTTGTGTCTAAGGCCCCATTTTAACTTGGGTCCTCCTGACTCCAAGCCTGATTCTCTATCCACTGTGACACCTACCTGCTCTGAAGATAAGTAAAGACTAATGAGAATACCTAAGATAACTTAATTCTGCTTATGTACAATATTTGTACTCATAGATTAGATTAATAGTCAGTTACTGAAGCAAATCAAGGTGAGAGGAAAATAAAATACCAGAGTTTTTACCTAAGGTAACTTTTTAAAGCTGAATGATTTTGCTTTGATGCAGTAGAAAGAACACTGAAACAAAAATCAAAAGACCCAGAATCTTGCCTCGATTACAGATCACTGTAGAACAGTGGCAAATTGTGTAACCTATCTAGATTTCAGTTTCAGGCAAATAATATCAATATTGTAAGTTAATATTTTTGCAACCTTTTTAGGGTTCACAATACTTTGAACATAATTTCTTAAGTGATGAAAGAATTAGACTAGATGTCTGAGGTTCCTTCTATAACTAAAATCATTTAAGAGACTATGACCTAGAGAAGATTTGCCAATCACTTAATCTAGAGGCAGTATATCTCCCCCTCAAAAAGACACACAAACAAACAAAAAACCTTTTGAATGTGGCCAGAACCAGATTAAAATGTAATTGGGAAATATTTAACAAAATAAAAAGAAATAAGATAAAACATAAATAATGCCAACTTTTGGTTTTCTAACTTCATATGCACCTACAGATGTTTCAACAATCTGGCTAGCATCTCAACAACAAGAATGCTACCAGCACGCTGCAAAAGCACAGGTTCTTTTGATCTCCTTTAGTAAGGAAAGCAACGTTAAGGGGTTGACAAGCTTATTTTAATTCAGCACACAAATATCATTCACTGAGTTCAGGGGAAAAAATGGCACCCTGAACTTCAGAGCAAAATACAAGCAAATTACAAACATGAACAGACAGACGAAATACAGATTCATAGTTACCAACATCTAGGTTCAGCCCGGTAGCTCAGAACAAGGGCTGGCCTAGAGTCACTTGTACCAAAACTGCTGTGGGTAAGAGCTCCAAAGAAGAGAAAGCCAACCCATGGTTTTATATCTTTTTCAGGGTCAGGGGTGAGTCACACATGTGACAGCCTCTGCTGTCCCAGACATGTCAATCAAACTCATGTGTAAACTAGGCCCTCCTGTGTTGTTAAGCAAAATTGTCTCATTAGCATGGCTTTTGTTTCTTTTGAGTGGAAGTACTTTCAACTGTTAAGTGCTAAGCCCCAGGCCCAGGGCCCTGTCAGGTGTGAAACCTGTGTGGGTGTGGATTGGTGACTTAGGAGGGGTCAGCTGGGGAACCAATGGTCTCTGGTCATTGAGGCGGGGCTTGAGAACGCCGGAAGCTCGGCTGCCGGGAGACAACTTCAGTGGCGGCGGCGGCGGCGGCGGCGGCGGCAGCGGAAGGTGTGGAGGCCAGAAGCTGCGGAGGCCAGAAGCTGCAGAGGCAGGAGGCTGCGGACTTCAGCGGCGGCGGCGGCGGCGGCGGAAGGTGTGGAAGCCAGAAGCTGCGGAAGCGGGGCTTACCCGAGTGCGAGCAGGAACGTGAGGCCAGTGAACAT
>JAQQSZ010008077.1:0-13140 GCA_028646595.1 Phalanger gymnotis | reverse complement strand
AAACAAAAAAGAAGTTTTTTGCATGCAACTAGAAAATAAGATACACAGGCAATAGTGCATACAAATTTATCTTGCCCTACAAGAAAGGAAGGGAAAAGGGGATGGGAGGGGAGTGGGGTGATCAAAGGGAGGGCAGACTGGGGAACAGGGCAACCAGAATATATGCTATCTTGGAGTGGGGGGGAGAAAATTTGTAATTCAAACTCTTGTGAAAATCAATGCTGAAAACTAAATGTATTAAATAATAAAAAAAGAAAAGGTTCAAGACAAAAAAAAAATCACTGGAGTTTTCCTGTAAAACTTGGTCACATCCACTCATGCTGCTTTGGCCACCATAGTCTCTTCCATAACCCCCATTCAACTGCTGGCTAGCTAGACCACTGTAACTGGCCTGGTTTGATAAGCCCATGCCTCCCATCATTTGGCTACCATAAGCACCATTGCTTGTTCCTGCTGTAGAACTCAAGAAGAGTTCTTTATATCTGTCCTGCATATTGGCATTGTCTTTTGACATAGCTGCCACAGCATCTTCATGAGTAGCAAATTCAATATCTGCTTCTCCAGTCACTCTGCCATCAGGTCAAATTTCAATGTGTACTCGAACAGGATTGAGTGGTGAGAAAAAATTGTAAATATCATTTTCAGTAACTCTGTAAGGTAGTCCTCTCATGTGCACATAATGGCCTGTTGTACTCTGGAAAGTGGATCTACCATCTCCATATCTATGATCAGACATTCCCGAAAAACAATAATTGAGGTCTCTTCCAAATCTATCCAATCCAAAGCCACATCCATCATTATATCCATTGTAGTCATCATAGCTTGCATTTTTCTGAGATTCGTTCCTGTGGCACTTCGCTATCCATCAACCAGCCTTTTCTACCAGCGTATACAGTGTAATTCAATATTGTGTTTGGATGATGTCTTTCGTCAAGTTTTCACATCAAAATACATTCACTTGCCAGATACCACACCTTGAGCTTACATGTAAATTGAAACACACATAAGCAAGTGATGCTGCCCCTACATAGTGATCATTGGGAAACGTTGTCTTCATAAACATAGTATCATAGATCTATGGCTCCTCACTGCAGAAAGGCAGTTCTTTTTCTTCTTCCTAATTGTTTTCCCTTCTCATTACCTACAGAAGCTGTTCCAAACCTTTTCCTTTTTCATACCTTCTGCATATATTCTTATCTCCCCCTTTTCAGCTGAAGACCTTAACTCCTATTTTACCAGAAAAAATGGAGGTCATTCAATTTAAGCTCCTGCTTCCCGTCTTCTCTTCATCTCATAACCCTCTTTGACATTTTGCATTACTCTCTCCTCCAAGGCCTCTGATAATTAGGTGAATCCTTTTGCCAAAGCCAACCCCAATCTTCTGGTACACATAATTCCATCCCTTCCCATCTTCTCCAGAAAATTGCTCCTTCAGTCATTCTCTGCACTCTCTTATTTTAAACTTTTCCCTTATCTCCTACTTCCTTCCCTATTGCCTTCAAACATGCCCAAGTACACACACACACACACACACACACACACACATGCACACACCCCTTTCACTAGGCCATACCATTCCCTCAAACTATCATCTTAATCACTCTTTCCCTTTCATTTCTCAGCCAAATTCCTTGATTAAGCTGTCTACACCTTTTACCTCTACTCCCTCACTTTTTGCCCCAAAAACCTTTGCAGTCTAGCTTCATACTTCACTACTAAAGTGTCTAACGTTATTAATGATCTATTAGTTGGCATATTGAATGATCTCTCTCAGTTCTCATCCTCAGTTGAGGCCTCTCTGCTGTATTTGAAACTATTGACCACCTTCTCCAATTGATGGTCATCCCTGCAATTTCCAGTTCTTTGCTACCACAAAGAGAGATACTAAAAGATTTCCTTTTTCCTTAATCATCTTGAGAAACAGACTTACTAGCAATCTTGCTGAGTCAAAGACTACATTCTCCTTCTGGATATTTTCTCCTCTCTAGGTTTTCATAACAATACTCTCCTCTTTTTGTATTTGTCCTACTTGTTTGACCATTCCTCCTCAGTCTCCTTTGACAGCCCATCATTTTCATTTCATCTTTCCTAACTATGGGTATTCCTCAAGGTTCTGGCATAGGTCTACTTTCCTTTCCTTTCTTTCCACATTCCTTCTTTTGGTAACCTCATTAGCTCCCATGGAATTATGAAAATGACTAACACGCACACCCCACATCTCTCTCCTGAGCATCATTCCTGTGTGTCATTTCCTATGAGAAATCTCATCCAAAAAGAACTCTTCATCTTTCTCCCCAAACCCTCCCTTCTCCTAAACTTCCCTGTTTCCCTTGTAGGCACCACCATCCTCTTAGTTTCCTAGATTTGTTGCCTTCGCATTGTCCTTACCCATTGACCTCACTTTCCCTCCCTGTACACATCTGGACAGTTACCAGATCTTGCCATTTCTATTCCCCCTATCCCTTTTTCTCTACTCATACAACATATCCTTTCCTCTGTTATCACACTGCCCACTGATATAGAATTGTTGGGCTGGCAAGAACAACTCTAGAATTATTTCCATCTCTTTCTGGTCACTGAGGCATTATGAACATGTACAGTCTCAACTGAGTCTGGTGCTTCTTTACCTGTATCCGTAGGTTGCTCTTCCTAATGCCTGCTCTGGAATGACCCATTTTGTTACTGGTTCCTACTTACCTTCCAAGCTTTTCCTGTTCTGTAGCAGCCTCTTAACCTCCCAAAAGACCCTCCTTGTACCCATCCTTTGCTTTCAATCTACTGAAAGATTATAGAAATGTAATGATATGCTATTTAACCTACTTTGACTTCCTACTCTTCCCTGTGGCTCGTACTTGACCTTTCACCCATCCAACATAAGAAGAACCTACCCCCTTTTAGATTTCCACTAAACTAGCTATAATTGTAAGATTATAATGATCATTGTATAATTGCTATGACTTATAGAGCTTTAAATCTGTGAGGCACTTTACAAATATCTCATTTTACCCTCTCAACAGCCCTGGGAGGTGGGTGCTATTATTATCCCCATTTTACAGATGAAAAAAACTGAAGCAGGTAGAGGTTAAGTGACTTGCCTGGGGTCACACATTTAAGAAGTGTCTGAGGCTGGATTTGAACTCAGTTCTTCCTGACTTCAGGTTCAGTGTTCTACACTGCCCTATTGTCAAATTGTAATTCTAGCTCTGAAATGCCACTTTCCCACCTTCATCCATTTACCATTATTACACTATTACACCATTACCATTACCATTATTACACTATTCACCCTTCTTTATTTTGTCTCTCCTAGGCCCTTTCATCACCACATCACAATGCTGTTTTAGAGGGGTACGAAAGCAGCTCAGTCCCATGTTCTAGTTTTTTTAAGTAGATCATTTCATTAAATATTCCTCATTATTTTTTTTTCATTTGGTCAAGGTTCTTTTAAAAGCAGTCAGTATCTCTCTTCCCTCTCGGTCCTTCCCCCTTGCCTTCAAGGTGTTTTCTTTAACTGCTGCTGTCCATAGTGGTGTTTACTTCTGAGCATGGACACATCTTGAACATGCACCAAATCTCAGGAAAGGACAGATTTTCCCTACACTTTGCTGTGTTAAAATGTTAACTCATTCACCAACAGCTTACGCACTACAAAGATGCTTTCATATTTGCACCCTCTTCTGGCATTTATGCTGCAGTGAGGGACAAAGACAGCTATGGCGGATTCTATGACAACAACAGCTCCTCTGCATTGAAAAAAATCACTTGGTGCCTTCACAGGACTGCACTGCGTGAAATCCCAGAGCTTGACATCCAGTGTGTGCCTTTTCCACCAATGTCTCTTTGCCTGTTTTGCTTCAGAGGGAGAAACACAAGCTGAATCCTAACAGAAACCAGCAAATAAATGTGAGGAAAGTCAGAACAAGAAAAGAAGAGTGGGAGCGAAGGAAAATGGGTATTGAGTTCATGAGTGACGCCAAGAAACTGGAACAGGCAGGGAGCATGAAAGAGGACAGAATGCCCAGAGGGTTGGTCTTTTTTGCTTTATTCAGAGCCTTGGCTTTTTGTTGCCCGCCCTGCTTCAGTCTTCCTGCGATGATACGCATTCAATTTACTGACTCAATGTGTCCTTTAACAGAGTGCCAGAACTGCACGATTGTCTCTTACTAATGCCACCTGGTTCTCTGCAGCTGTGGGACAAACAGGTCCTTTTACTCATTCCCCTCCCTTGGGCTTAGCTGACCCTGGACCGCAACAGTCTCTGCATCTTTGTGAACTCTATGCTAAACTAATAAAATATTTGCATTCCTTTCAGCTTGTTACACTTGGCTGTTTATGCAAAGAAAATAAGGCTTTTAAATATTAAACTTATTAAATCACTACACTCTGCTTTGGTTAAATACGTTTTCTCTGTTTAAGCCAAAAATTATTCACTGCATTGCATTCTTAATTTCTTTTACTTCTCTTCCTGTTAATGTTTATCCAATTCATCTACTGTTCTATAATTTCTAATTATAGGCTGTTGATATTTCATTGCAGTAGAATGCTGTGTCTGTCTTAAATACTGTTTGTTAATTTGATCTGTTCTATACTTTCCTGTCACTGAGTAAAAGATTCCTAAAGTACTGAAAAAATAAGGTATTGGTGTTTACTGCATGTCAGTTCATCTGATATACTCATTTGGAAGCTGTGAATTTAATTTCAAACGACACTTGCGTTTTCTGGCTAAGATAGTAATCTGATCATCGCTCTGTAGTTTTCATGACAATACAAGGAGGGGAATAGAGAATTTATAACTTCTGAATTGATATCAGAAAAGCAGATGTTATATGTACATTAGAAGAAAAAAAACCTGAAAGTCATTTTATTCCTTCCCATTTCTTTTCCTTTAATTATAGGTCCCATGCATCTGATGTGACTGATTATTCTTATCCCGCTACCCCAAATCATTCTCTTCATCAGCAGCCAGGGACTCCTTCTTATGTAGCAGGGGATGCACAGCAGTATGGGGCTTCCAACCAAGCCCTGGAGCACGAGTATAACAGGCCTCCTTCTGCCACAGTCAGGCACATGACCTTGAACAGACCTCAGCAGCCACCTCCACCCCCACCACAGGCCTCGGAGGGCTCACAGGCCCCTGCTCCTTTGGCGCCGTCAGACTATGGGTAAACTTTCCTCATGCCTGGACTCTTTGAAAGTATAGTAGACATAGTTGGCATTTTGATTTTGTTTTTAATAATTCATGGGCTATGATTTTTGCAAGAGAAAACCTGACTTGTCTGATCAATAATTCTATCGTGAATGCCAAATTACAGGTAAAAAAAATGGGGCAGTAACATACTAGTAGACCACCCTCCTTTATAATTATATTATGTTTAACAACAACAACACCCATGTTTTATAGGGAATTTGAATGGATTGTTTCATGAGGCATTTTTAAACCCATAAGCTAACCAGAGATAAACATTTTTTTTATCTTATTAGATTGTAAGCTGCTTGAGGGCATGGCACATGTCCCACTTATCTTTATAGTCCTCTTGGCACCTAGCACAGTACATTGTGCATGGCAGGCTTTTAGCAAATGTTTATTGAAATGATTGGAGGACTTAACTCCAATCACAAATTTCATTGTAGAAAACAAGATGAAATACTTAACAGAAATTGAAAAATAGCTTCGACTAACCCCATACTGTCCCTGTGCCTCGTCATGTGCTCCCTCTCCTTGACCTTGCTCATCTTGGCCTAGCATTATGATGTCTTCCCACCAGAACCCCTGATTTTCTCTCATTCAGGTAGAAAGCGAGTATCTTTCTTCCTCTCCTTAAAATGAATTCCATTGTTCCTTAGTGCCCCTTCATTTGGTCAAACATGCCACTTTTGTTATTATTCCTCTCAGCTTAAATCTATTCTCTGAAGCATTGCCTTGCTGCCAGTGCTGAAATGGGCATGGCAATCTCTGCCTTTTTTAATGCACTTATTTTTCAGTAAATTCAATTGTCCCACTTCAGTCCTACAGCTATTCACAGTGATTTGCCTCCTGACTTGATTAACTATGTGTTTCCCCGCTATTTGCTGCCGTAGAGTATGCATTAATAATGTTTTTCCTGCCTTCCTAGATTCTGTGATCAGTGGGGAAATTATATTCCTTTCTCCCACAAATACTCCTTTTACCTTTGGAAACATTTTTATGTCTGAGATGAGTTAAGCAAAGATATGATATCCTATGGTAATGAATTGAGCAGGACCTTTGAAATTACTTCCAAAAAATGGATATGCTTGCACTGCATAGTTCTAATTAGACCCACAATATATGATGTAGCCAGGAGTGTCTAACCTGACATAAGTTTCAGAGCATCAGAAAATTTCCCCTTCTGCTGGCATTCTGGTGACTTGGTGTGTTTCCTCTTTTTGTTAGGATGCTCCCAGCACAAATAATTGAATATTACAACCCATCAGGACCACCACCACCTCCACCACCTCCCATGATTCCTTCAGCACAAACTGCTTTTGTTAGCCCTCTCCAGATTCCTACACCATCTTCCTATGCTCCATTAGCGACTAGTTCCACATACACCCCTACTCCCCATCCACCTTCTACCGGGCTTGTTGCTACAGCTCCTCCTCCTCCAGGCCCCCCACCTCCCCCACCTGGCCCTCCTGTAGCAGGGCCTTCTCTTTCGTCCTCCCCCATGCATGGTCCTGCAGGGGCTGAAGCGAAGAGACAAGAACCAGCTCAGCCAGCAATCAGTGATGCTCGGAGTGACCTTCTCGCTGCCATTCGGATGGGTAAGTGCAAACACGTCACAAAACATTTTCCTTTTAGACAGTGAGTTTTGGATGCTCCTTTCTAGTTATATTTCTACTTTCTTGCAATAACTAATGTCCATGGTAATTGTTTTGAATAACCATTGCCCAGTTATACCTTAACTAGATTCCAATCAATCCTTAGTTAACTGGTCTCTCCCTCTTTCCTTTCTCCCCACGTGCTGCCTCCTCCATTATAATTTTAAGAGAAAGATAAGTAATAAGAAATAATAATAAATAGATAAGAAAGATAAATAATAAGAAAACACACAAATTTAGGCTTAACTACAAAATGAGATATTTCTAAGACAGTTGTCTGAACATAAAAATTTTATGTTGGTTTTAGGTTTATGACTAACTAGGAGGTACAGTAGATAGAATACTGGGTCTGGAATCAGGAAGTCCTCAGTACAAATCCAGCCTGACACCAGCTATGTGACCCTGGGCAAATCAATTAATCTTTGTCTGTCTCAGTTTTGTTAACTGTAAAAAAGGAATGTTATAATAGCACTTATCTCCCAAGGATGTTGTAAGGATTGAATGAGAAATATTTGTTGAGTACTTATCATACTGCCTGGCACATAGTAAGTGTTTAATAATACTTGTTTGCTTCCTTCCTCCCTTCCTCCCTCCCTTCTTTCCTTCCTTTCTTTCTTCCATTCTTTCTTTCTTCCTCCGTTCCTCATTCTCTCCATCCCGCCCTCCCTCCCTTCCTTCTCTCCCTCCTTCCTTTCCTTCTTCTTTCCTTCCTTTCCTTCCTCATTTCTTTCCTCTCTCCTTCCCTCCCTCCTTTCCTTCATTCCTCACTCTCTCCCTCTCTCCTTCCTTCCTTCCTTCTTTCCTTCATCACTAATCTATTTGAATAGCTTACTTTTTTCATGTCCAATCAACATTGGATTGGAATATCATGCCTTTGCCATGATATGACTTTGCTAGTCTCTTCCTCGGTAAGCTTCAGTGGCTCCTAATTTCCTCTAGTATCAACAACAAACTTCTCTGTTGGCAGCTAAATCCCTTTACAACCTGTTTCCAACCTATCAGGTACATCATTTTACTCTCCTAGTTCGGCTAGATTCTCTGGCCTTTTCACTGCTCCTCATACATGACATTCCAACTCCTGTCCCCATGCTATTGTCCAGCTTCCCATTCTTCCCCCATCTTCTAGAATCCTTAACTTATCAACTCGGATACCACCTCTTACATGATGCCTTTTCCTGATTTCCCCCTCCTCTGAATTACTTGGTAATTGTCTTTTCTTGGAGGGTGTGTGTGTGTGTGTGTGTGTGTGTGTGTGTGTGGTGTGTACTTGTCTTTCCAGATAGAATGTAAGTTGAAGGCAGAAGTGATTCCATTTGTTTTCTCTGTGTATCCCAGCACCTAGCACTATTCCTAGTACATAACATGATCTTAATCAATGCTTATTTATTGATTTTTGAATAGTTGTAATCTGAACTGGCAGAGGGAAGACCTGTTTCAATGAAGCTGCTACTCCCTGAAGCATTCATGTGTGCCACACTTTACTAAGGCAAAAAAGTAGATGAATACATTTGAGAAGTGTGTCCAATAAGAAGGATTGAAGTAGGCAGAGCTTTCTCACCAACTTTTCACTTCATCAGAGAATGAAGTTAGATAGAACAGGTCTGTTTCTTTTCAAGAAGTCCAGTGTATAAGGATACATGCTTTGTTGTTGTTCAGTCATCTTCATGGGTCTTCATTACCCTATTTGGGGTTTTCTTGGCAAATATACTAGAGTGGTTTGCCATTTCCTTCTCCAGCTCATTTTACAGATGAAGAAACTGAGGCAAACAGGGTTAAGTGGTTTGTTCAGGGTCACAAAGCTAGTAAGTGTCTGAAGCCAGATTTGAACTCAAGGGAGGAGTCTTCCTAATTCCACTGCAATACCTACCTACCCTAAGGACACATGCTAGCATACGGTATATGAAATTTGTTCTTGCTAGTTTAGTTCATTTCTTTTATTGGAAAAGACAACTTCTGATTGTTTAATGGAAGAGCGTTCATTCGTTTTTCTCCTTAAGTAAATTCTAACATTGCCCACACTATGGTTCTCTTAAAGCCTTTCCCAATGCTCCCCGCCCCCACAATTCTGGCTGGTATCACTACTCTCGTGATTTTGATTTTTGCATTTGGATCAGAATAAGGGCATTCATTCTAAACTGTTTTACCACAGGAATTCAGCTGAAAAAAGTGCAAGAACAACGGGAACAGGAAGCAAAACGAGAGCCTGTGGGAAATGATGTGGCGACGATCCTGTCCAGAAGGATCGCGGTGGAGTACAGCGATTCTGATGACGACTCGGAGTTTGATGAGAACGACTGGTCTGACTGAGGCTCTCTCCTTAGCGCACCACGTGGGGCGGCGAATTGAAATTGATGACACCATTGGCCACCAAGGAAGGCAGTGTGTTGAAAATTTGTAGTGGCCTCAGTGCTCGTGTAATGCTATTACAACACCGTAGCTTAGCAACTTTTGTATTAATAATGTGATTACGCTTTCTGCACATCCAAAAATTCCAGGTTTGTTTTTTCTAGTATTTACTGTGTAATACTTAAGTGCCACTAAACATAGCAAATCATGTGCTTCACACAAGAAAATGTGCTGTTGTTGTTGCACTGTTATGGATGGAGCAAGCCTTTTGTTTCCCTCCTGGCCAGGGAAGGAGTTTTATTTCACATTCATTGTTCAGTATGACTCTGCTGACTTGAATTCTATTTGTGAAGCTGCCTGGTTGTGAGATCATTGCAAAATTCACAGCTTCATGTCAGAGTGATTGTCTTCAGATCAGTCAGACAATTTGTTGCATTGCTTTGCTCTTAGTATATGCTTCTGAATTTGGCACAAGGGAAGAAAAGTTACCAAGTGAACACAAACAAAATCTCTTAACATGCTTATGTGCTTTATTTCTTGGTTTAGTAGCCTGTGTGTGAACTTGAATGTTTTCTCATAGAACACAATTTCCTTTGCGCACTCTTTGACTGTCCTCAGAAATCACCAGAAACTGCAAAATTGCAAAGGCCCATCATAAGGAGGGACTCCACAGTGATTTTCCCTCATCCTGTGGGCACTCAGTAAATACAGTTCATGATCTTTACAAAGGGCTCCAGGGCCTCCATACTTATAATGCTGTGAAAGAGGGGGCCTTTCTGCCTGGGGGTGGGGTCGCCAATGGATATCTATTGAGTTTTTGACAGTGGTTAATTAATGGTAACTTCAGAGATAGCCTAAGATCATTTGAGAATCTTGAGTTTTCAGTCAATGAACCACAAAAAACAGGTCTAAGAAGCCAGAGTTTAGATAAAACTCATGATTAGTATTTTCCCACTTTTAGTTGGTTCTATCTAGAGGCAGAGATAAACCACACTGTTGGTATCCTGAAAGCACATTAATTTCTAATGCAGTTAACTTTGGCACACAGAGCAGAAATGTACCTCACTAAGCTTTCTTGATCATCTTCATGAATGGAGCATGTCACTAAACTCCCCACCCCATTACTCCATTTACTTTTCTCTCCCAGATGTTGTTTATATGTGTTAAGTCTTAAGATCCACAGAAGCCAATGTTCCACCTTGGAATGATCCTTTGGAAATCCATACATTAGAGCTTCTGTTTTTTAATTCTGGGTGAACGATAACCACTTATTTAACCTAAGTCAATTACCCATGCTTTGATTATAGTTTGTGAGACTACTGACTCACACTCTGCTCATATTAAAAAAAAAGACTGTAAAATTTTAAGATATACCAACACATACACATATGTGTCTATATGTATATATACATAGTTATGTATATATAAAATGTGTCATACCAGACTAACCCTATATATATTTGGTGGGGTCTAGAACTGTGTTCTTAGTAGCATAGAGGACTTCTGCTAAAGAAATTACATCCACCAATTTGGATCAGCCAACTATTTGGCAATTTATGGCTTTAGAGAGTTGTTTGGGATGCTTAGTGACTTTCCAGAGGTCACAGAGCCAATATGTATCAGAAATGGGGTGTCAGCCCAGGTCTTCCTGACCTTGAGGCCATCTTTCTCTCTGGTATTTCATGCTGCCTCTAAAATACTTACAGCATTTAAAATGAACTCTCAAGTCTTTTGACTGCTACTGATCATTGTAATGAATGGAAGGAGACTGAATTTATATATGCACATGCATACAGACAAGTTCACAGTAGAAATGTAAACAGGAAAATTAATTGATGAATCAGATCGTCTTTCTGACTTGAGACATTAGCCCTCTGGCCTAAGGTATGTACATATAGATATAGATATAGATATAGATATAGATATAGATAGGAAGATAGATAGAAATTTACTTTGGGGCTTATGGGCGTAGTCTTATAATGCCATTGCATTGGGTTTTGATGACCAGTGGGTTTGATGAGCACAAACATTCAGACTCTGAGCAATCTGGTGTCTGTCTCCTTTACAAGATTATAGTAGACCCTCGTACATGTTCATTTGGGTCTCCTAAACAATACTTGACTAGATGTTGACTCTTTGGCTTTCTATACTTAGAGTTTATTTTAAAAAGTAAAGATTTTTAATTTTTATTATTTCCTTTCCCTGCCCTCCTTCTGAATAGAGTTGGTTGCTTATTAATAAATTTTAAAATTCTCTTTTGGTTGAAGTCTCTTCTGCTGTATTTTAATTCCTGGGGCATTTTAGAGGGGTGGGGTGGGAGAGAGAATCCTTCTTATCTGATTAGAATTATAATCTTTGTACCAGAAGAAACCTATATAATTCTAGGCCTAGTATTTGGTAAAACTTCCTTGTTTCCTAAGAACCTTCTGTTCTCAGGAGGAAAAGAGCACATTACAATACCTCCCTCACCCCACTGCCCATTCATGGTTTTTCTTCTCTGTCTATTTATATCTTATCACTAGAAAAAAATTAAAATTTGTCCCCCCATAATTATCCACATGCTTAATTATTAGCTGTCTACTTATAGTGTATTCCACAAGTTATTTTCATCCTCCTGAATATGTCATTATAGTATTTTTAAAAAAAAGGCTTTGCTCTGATATATTTGTGCTGCTTTTAAAAAGATATTGTTAGGTGGTTTAATTCTACAGGCTAGGTTATATTGGGGTATTTTCTCCACAAATAAGATTTATTCTAAAATCTCATTCCAGATTGCCATCTCAACTTTGTGCTAATACATGAAAAATTGAATTTTTCATTTCCTTTGTCCAAATTAAAGTATCAAAAGAGGGAGGGCATGGAGAAGGAGCTCATGAGAAGTAAATTTCATTTCTAATATTTTAACTTTTTCAAAATTAAGCAATAAACAATAACTTGGGTCACTGGACAAAAAAAGTGTTTATAATCGGTATCTCAAACTATTAACTTCTGATTTGCCCTTAATTGTTTAAGTTGTTATAAGGTCATTAACCTGATGTAACTGTGTATTGGATAGTATTAGTTTTAGACAAAAGGGATGAAATTATTATGTCATTGAATGTGAAAAGTCACCACAGATACCTAGTTAAATAAGTCAAGTACCAAGAAGGCACCTGACTTTACAGTATAATCCCAAGGCAACCCCTGAATAGGAAGGCTTGGCACACGTCGTTATCATTTTCTAAGAAAAGATCATGCTAGAGAATTCCATACTTTTAAGTGAAATATTCTAATAGCTACTTTTTATTTCAGTGGAATTTATAACACCAGAAACTTTTATGAGCACCTCACTGATGTGTTGTGAAAATTTTGTACTTATTTGCATCCGTTGCTAATGATAAACTGAAAATAAGTGGTATATTGTAACCTGTTAACGACTAGTGGGATGTAAACCAGAGTAGCCAAGAATTTTTTTTCCTTAAAATTGGAGTATATTGTCATCTCCTTTCAGTATTTTGCCACAATTATTGTAAATTAAATTGAAGTGGTATAAACAGACTTACTCTTATTAGACCATTTTTATCTGTTTGTATATCTTAATATAGATTATGTACAAGTAAAAAAAAATCCAAATAAAATTCCACTTTTGACCCATTAGGCTTTTGTTTTTTTCATAGTAGAGCTGTATGTTTTCCGTGTCTGCTAAGGAAAAAAGTATAATTCAACTTTAATTTTGTTAGATAATAGGAGATTGTATCATGAATCACGTTTAAATTTCTATAAACTGTTAGAGTATCCAAACAGATTTCAGAAATCTTCATGGAAGAGCTGGCACATCACAAGGTGTTTCAACAATCTGGCTAGCAGCTTCTGTGGGGGTGTAAGATCCACCCACAGCCAGCACCCAGAAATCTGCCAACAGCACAGGTTCTTTTGATCTGCTTAACTAAGGAAAGCAGGGTGAAGGGGTTGACA
>JAQQSZ010008076.1:0-13140 GCA_028646595.1 Phalanger gymnotis | reverse complement strand
TCTGGCGTTCTCAAGCCCCGCCTCAACGACCAGAGACCATTGGTTCCCGAGCTGGCCCCTCCTAAGTCACCAATCCACACCCACACAGGTTTCACACCTGACAGGGCCCTAGGCCTGGGGCTTAGCACTTAACAGCTGAAAGTACTTCCACTCAAAAGAAACAAAAGCCATGCTAATGAGACAATTTTGCTTAACAACAAAGCCAGGGATTCAAAGACACTCTTTAGTAAGTTGTGTTACTAATACAGAGTAAAAAATACTAAAAGAAGAGAAGCCTGACCCCAAACATATCAGGTTGCTCCATTGTGATAAATTTATGGGAGGCATGAGGAAGAGATGCATAGGATGGATAGGGATTAATGGAAGGCAAACTGCACATCGGAGATAACTTACATTGAACAAATCACAGATACATTCAAGGGAGTGTTGGAAAAAAGAGAAAAAGTCTGTCAAAAATAAGAAGGGCAAGTTATTAATAATGCAGTTAGACTGTTTTTTTTCCCTCGAAAATCTAAGTAAGAATGCAAATTTGCAATTCTGAAAAAATAAGTATTTTAATTGTATATATGATAAAAACAATTTACATATAGCTGGAGGAGTGCATTAAGGGTTGATTTATACACACACATATATGTACGGGTACATATATGCATAGACACACATATGTATATGGATCTATGCTATAGTTAAAAAAAAAAACTTTTAAAAAAAGACTCAAACATTCCAGCAAACAATTTAGGAAATCAGAAGTAAGAAAAAAAATGTAGTTAAAATTACCTAGAGCACTGATGAAATGAAATCAGCAAGGTGCGATGAATTGGATGAATTTGGAAGAAAAAATGTAGGCATTGGAAAATGTAATGCATTTTATTGAAAACCATAAAAATTCTTCCAGACCCATCTAATTTCAGAGCCATAAGTGGGTTTAGATAAAGGCAAAGTAGGTAATCGAGATAAAATTACTAAAGATTGCACAAATCTGATCCTGGGCACTCTGGTATAATGACCCTTCAATAATTAACCTCTCAACCTTACACTTTATGCAGGAAGTATCAGTTTCTTCTCAGAAATATGTTTGAGTTGAACAGCTGGTCCTTTTTGTAAAAGATGTGAATTTCCTTCTTATATAATCATTGAACAATGCATGCTGTCCCGAAATAACCAAGGAGGTTTGGCTGGTTCCCCAGTTATACTCACTAGAAAGGTTTTTTAACTAGGATAACATAGCTTTTATGACTAAAATTGCTGCCTGAGGTGTATCATACACTTCCAACAAAATGATGGCATTTGTATACTTAATTCCTTACATACTCGTCGAAAAATATATCTTCTGGACAAGCTATAGTGAGAAAATTCATGGAGCTATCGTGTCCCTTGCAAACACTTATTCTACAATGACAGGTAGTTTTATGAAAAAGGAGAAAAAAGGACAATATTTGCTAAGGAGATATAAAAGAGAAACTGCAGTGGAAGAACCACAGCTTCAGCTTCAGTTAGGGAGGCTGGAATAGAAAGTGCCTCAATTTCAGCAGAGGGTGATTCAGCTAACGCTGGCCAGGAAAGAGACAGATGAGAGTTATAACATAGCATCTCCAAATTCACTGCATTCATTTCCTCCTCTATGCCGATCTAATATTTTAAATTGGGAGTTTTTTCCCAATCCACGAGACATTTTTGTTTTCAATTTTTAAGTCAAGTCCAACATTCAGGTGAAGCGTTTTGTCTTTTCGAATGGCTATGGCTCACTCTGAGTCATTGAAAAGTACTTGAGTGAAAAGAGATGGAAGGCAAATATGTGCAAAGTGTGTGGCTATAAGAGCGGTGGAAGCCAAACGCTGGATGCCTCCCACCTCCTCTGCTCCTCTTCATGAAACCATTGGGCCAGTTTACTACAAATGAACATTACTACAAGATAACGCTTTGACACTTCCGGAAACAACTCATTTTCCCTGTCATGACAGCACCTACTCCAAACATTTTCATTCCTTCTCAAAGCCTCCCCTAACTCCCCATTGAGAGAGTCCATTGGTTCCCTTTTACCTACGGGATGAAATCTGAATCCTTTTCTCCTGAATGGCCCTTCACAGCCTGGCCCTTCCTACCTTTCCAGTTTTCTTGCACTTGACTCTCTTCCATGCACTCAATCATCCAACTATACTGCCCCCTTTGCTACTGCAGGACGTTCTCTCCGCCTCTGTGCCCTTTCCTGGCATTCCCCCGGAGTGCTCATCCCCTCGGTATCATTGCTTCTTTGGTTTGCTTTAAGGCTAAACTCAAAGCCCACCTTCTGCGAGATGTGCTCTCACTACCCACGCCTGACATGTTGGTCCTTTGAGATGAGCACCCATTTACATTGTAGAAATAGCCCATGTTTGGACCATCTCTCCCTAGAGAACCTGCGCTCTTCAGTGGCATGGGATCACAGCTTTGTCTTTGTTCATATCTCTAGAATACAGTGGAGTGCCAGGAACATATAAGTCTATAATAAATGCACATTGGTTAATTGTTACTTTATATGAACAACTTGTTTTATAATATTTCTTTCCCCATAAGCTCCCTCTTTATGAAATTCTAAAATAAATAGCCAGGTACTGCCACTGGGCCAGAAGATCTCTGGGAGTAACACACAGGAACTGTTCTCTATAGGTACTACTACCGAAATGAGAGAGAGAGAGAGAGAGAGAGAGAGAGGAGGGTGCTAGACCTTTCTAATTTTCCACACGATAGACCTAAAAGATATATCTTCATGTTGTCAGAGAGTAATATTTTTATCTTACTGAGGGAAGGTGAGAAACTGAGAAATGAGGAAATAGAATTATTTCCTCTACTTCTCTCTCTTACCCTGCTTACTAGGAGAAAGGGAAAAGAAAATGTAATGGCTGGGGAAATTAGAACTCTATAGTTATAGTAAGTTATGCTGGACTTGGATAAATTGAGAGTGTTTCTTCTACAATTCCCAAAGAGAAAATAAAATAACAAATTTAATGCTCTTAGAATAAAGCTCAGTAATAAATTAGCTACAAAATAATTCAAGTACTTCCTTATGTAACATCAGTGAGATTAGTCAACTTTGTCACTAAGGCAGGTGGTCTCTGTCTCCCACCATACTCCATAGCCCAGAAAAGCCCAAAATGTAATCAAAGGATATTACCAAGGTGTTAAACTAACTGCCAATATCTGGCCATACTTGGTGATTTCTTTTGTGAAGAGTGAACAAGTCTCTTGAACGAATAAAAAAAGGCCCAGCTGTTCCAGCTGGAAATGGGCCACATGCTCGGAAACCTCTAAGGAGCTGACCTTGGGATCAAGTGCAGTGACTCGGAGCAGTGGACATTTGGAGCAGGTTGGAGGAGGCCCCTGGGCTTACTTAGGAAGGTCAAATAGAAACATGGGGAGGGGATTTTCTGTCCCCTACCCCCAAATAATCTATCAAGCCTTGAAAATGAGATACTTAACCACCAGGAATCACAAAGAGATATTCTATACCAGTGATTCTTAACCTAAGCCCCACACAGCTAGAAGGGATCAGCAGATAGTTGTCTCTGAACTCGGATGGGTAAAAAAAGATAGATCTGTATTTTCACTAATGTCTGATTAAAACTCTACATTTCTTCAATTAATTTTGTGCATTTAAAAACATTATTCTGAGACAAAGTGCATGGGCCCTACCAGACTGCCAAAGGGATCCATCACACAAACAAGGTGAGGAACCGCTAGATAGTTGCATTTTGGTACCCCCAAGGTACTTGAGGCTTTAAGGTGCAGGGTCTCTAAGAGAAGAAAGAGAGCTGGCAACAGAGTCATGAGAAATACGGCACGACAATTGAGACTAACTGTAGGAAAGGAGTAGACCCAGTCAAGAGATTTGCTCAGAAGAGGTCCTAAACCTGGGGTGGGGAAGGGAAAAGGAGGATGAGGCTCCCTATGAGGATACAACAAGGAGCAAAAGAATATTCAGGTCCTACAATTCTTGTTTTGTCAGGTATCCTGATCTCATTTCCTCCCTTCATTTGTGATTCACAATCTGTTCTAAATTTGTGTCAACTGTTTCAATGGGTCCTGTATATTTTAGGGGGAGAGTGTAGCCAAAGCTTATAAAGAGGAAAGTTTTGTATCTTCTCTTCTTAAGGTGTAACCTCAGTAAATGCCTTTGCTTTGAGCCAATTGTGTCCACCAGCTGAGTATTAAAGGTAAGCACACCACTGGGGGCTCATAAGTCACAGTTTTAGGAATAGTTGTCAGAGGAGTTACCTAGAAACCAAGGTAGAATCTGCTCATTGTGTAATCCATCCCTCCGGCACAAGTGCGAGCTGTTAGAAAAGCCCAGATGTGCTACACTAAGGTAAAAATATGCTTTTAGAAATAATAGTATTATTATTATTTATTTATTTCATGTTCTTTCCACCAATAAAGTTTGTGTCTCCTCTATGACTCAGTATTCAAGAGCAGCATTTCAAAGAAAAAAGCAAACAAACAAAAGCATTCAGTGGCCAATCTTATATTATGGCCCTGAAGTTAATTAGATTAGTCCTTATATAACAGACATAATATCCACGACAGGGCCCAGCTTGACATGTTGGGAACCCCTGGGCACTTCCCAAAAAGGTGCAGGAGTAAGTAAGATACTTGCAAATACTACGACTGCCATTGTTCGAACATCTGTTAATTAACCGATAGCATACAAATTAGAATAAGGTAATTTATTAAATAATTTTTTCAATTATATAAGACAGAGCATCCCTCCAATTCTTTTTTTGATGTGATATTAAAAAGATTTAGATATGTCACAATTTTTGATGCAGGCTCTGAATCAATTCAGTAAATATTCATAAAGCCCATAGTCTGTGCATGACCCTGTGCTAGGTATACAGGATTCAAAAATAAAAACTAGCCTCCTCTGCCTTCAAGCACCTTATACTCTACTGAAAGCTATAATGTGTCTATATGTACACATACACATATATATATAACATATGCATGTATGTATGTATATGCATGTATATGCATGTGTATATATGTATGTGTGTATTTGTATATGTATGCATATACATATAGTATGTGTATATATGTGTGTGTATGTGTATATGTATATTTGTATATGTATATATGTATGTGTGTGTATGTATATGTGTACGTATGTATATGTGTATGTATGTGCGTATATACATTAATGACAAAGTACATACAAAATAACCTAAAGTACCCTCAAGGGGGGAAACACTGAATGTTCAGAGTAACAACAGTAACGATGGAGGCCAACGTGGGGAGGTCAGTCTGAGTCTGCACAGTAGGTTGATAAATTTGAAACTTCTGTCTGCGTGTGCACATGCGTGTGCTTGTGCATGTGCACACACGCGCATCCACCTAATTGAGAGAGGTGCGATTTTACCCGACATTCTCAATGTATGGTTTATGTGGTTTAAAACTCGTGCCATGATGCCACCCAACAATGACTCCCTTTCCTTCAGACAGTTTACTGAGGGGGAGGGGCGATTCCTGTGACTGACCTTTCCTGTGCCTGAACTTCGGGAACTGCTGCGGGGACTCTTTTTTCCGTAATTCTGATAACGCACAGGAAATGAGGGCTTTGTGTCTCGATGAAGATATGCCGTGCAGTCTGGGAACCCCTGGCCCCTCGCGGACAGTCTCAGGCTGTGAAAAACAAAACAAAACAAAACCCCAAAGAGGCTTTAGAGAGACAATTCCGAGGGAGCCTCAGCCTCCTCGTCAGCAATAATGCAGGTAATAAAAACGACTGCGGTGAGCCTTCCTTGGCTGTGGCACCGAATGATAAGCGGGGAAGACCTGCGCTTGCACTGATCAAAGAAGCTTGAACGGAGCCGTTTTCTTTGCCAATACTGGCTGGCACCTCCTCTTCACTTTACAGTCTTACTCGGGGTAAATAAAGTCAACTAGCCCTTATTAAGCACGTCCTATGAGCCAGACACTAAGGCAAGTGCTGAGAAAGGAAATGCAAACAAAACAAAAGACATTCCATTGGGAAAGGCCAAGCCCTAAAAGGAAGCTGGTGAAGGGGAAAGGGAAAGAGGAGGTACTCACGTATGGCCATGGCAGGAAAGGGTGGGAAATGGAGGGCCCTTCTTTTGGCTGGTGTGGGTCCTTCCACAACATGGAGGTTTGGGAAGAACGAAGCAATGGGAAAGGAGAGCTCCAGGGGTGCAAGGAAGACATGGTGGAGCATGGTGGGCAGTCTAGTGCACTCAAAGGTTAGGTTACTTTGCGCAGAGTGAAACAGCCAGCAGGTGTCAGGCGCAAGACTTGAACTGAAAGTCTTTCTGGCCACCAAGACCATTCTGTATCCACTGTGCCACATGTCCTAATGCACAAAAAGGGCTTGATACACTGAAAGTGTCTCGTAAAGTCAGCTGTTATTGTTAAAAATAGCTATAATGCAAAACATTTTTGTTTGCTTTTCAATTTCTTATTCATTTTAAACTTAAACACAAAATGAGAAAAGAAAAAAAAAACCTTTTCATGTACACAGTAAAACTCGAGAAGATTCAATATAAAACAGTAAATGTCCATTTCATGAAAACCTATGTAATAATCCTACACATTGTTCTCAAAACTAGCCCACTTTTCTGTGTTTCCTTCGAGGTTGTTCTTGTTTTCTTGTCCTCTGTTGTGCAGTTTATTTGAAGTTTTTTTTTTCCCCTCTCTCTCTGCCCTGCCCCCCAGAAAGCTATAATTACATCCAAATATATACATATATTTATATATATATATATATGAACATATACACACATATAAACATACAAATATATGCATGTGTGTAAGACTATACCATATACATTTCTATTTGCCAGGTCTTTCCCTGGAGGTGGATAGCATCCTCTTTCATAGATCCACATCTTTCCATGTTTTTCTAAATCACTTAGTTCATCGTTTCTTCCATCATAGCAGTATTCCATCACAACCATATCCTATGTGAGGAACTATCTATGAAAATTTTTTTCTCCCACTTTCCTGCTTTTTTTTTCTAATTTTGACCATATCGGTTTTATTTTGAAAAGAAAATTTTAATTTAAAATGACCATTTTACACTTCAATAATGTTCTTACTTTACAATATAGTTTAAGGTGCTGCTGAATCTCCTTCCTTTACATTTGTTCCCCTTAGTTTCTTTGAAGCTCTTGATCTTTTGTTCTTCCAAATGAATTTTATTATTTTTTCTAGTTCAGTAAAATAATTTTTAGCGATTTGTTTGGGATAGCATCGAATAAACAGACTAGTTAGGCTAAAATGCCGCTTTTTTGCACATTGGCTTTGCCTACTCATGAACAAGGAATACTGTTCCAATCATTTAAATCTGACTTTATTTGCATAAAGAGAGTTCTGTGTATATGTTCATGCAGTCCTTGTGTCTGTTTTGGCAACTATACTATCAGGTATTTTAGACGATTTAGCTATTTTAAATGGGCTGAAACAATATCGAATAATATTGGTGATGTATAGTGTACTTTCCCTATTTTTCTCTTTTAATTAAATCTGTTTTAGCTTTAATTATCATGATTACTACCCTGCTTATTTTTTATATAACACATTCTTCTCCTGCCCTTTAGATTACCTCTGTGTGAATCTCTCATTTTTGTTATCTTCCCTGAAAGCAACATGTTGTTGAGTTCAGGTTTTTAATCCACTCCACTATTTGTTTCTGTCTTACGAGTAAATTTATCCCATTCATTCTAAGTTATAATTACTTGTTATGTATTTCCTTCCATCCTATTTTTCCTCCCTATCTTTTTCACCCCATTTTCCCTATCCCTCCTCATTCATCTCATTTACTTCTACTGCTAATTTTCCCTCCTTAATCTACCCCCCCCCAAGAGTTGGTCCCTTATCCTCTCCCCCTACACTCCACCTTAATCTACCTATCTTTCTTAAGAGTTTCTCCCTTATCCCCTCCTCCTCCTAATTCTTAATCTACAGATCTTTCTAAAAGTCCCTCCCCATCCTATCCCTTCACCCTCTTATTTCTTTCTAGATTTGGAAGACTTTTAAACCCTTTATATATATGCTGTTTCATCTTTAACCAGTTTCTGGTGAGAGTAAGGTTCTAGCACTACCCCCTCCATTGGTTTCTTCTGTATCAATTCTTCCTTTAATACATTTTTTGTATAATTACTCATTTTTATCTCTCCCTACAAAGTTTTATTTTTTAGAATTACCCCATCACTCACAGCTCAGCCCATAACTACCCAAATAATGATAACAGTCATACTTAATAACATTTTCACATATAAGAAGTAAATAGTTTGATCTTATTGAGTCCCTTCTAATTGGTCTTTAATGTTTACCTTCTATTTCTCCTCATCTTATATGTTTAATTTTCCATTAAATTCTGCTCTTTTGTCACAAATATCTGAAAGTTTCCAATTTTTTAAATGTCCTTTTTTTCTTTCATTCAGGATTATACTTAACTTTGCTGGGTAAGTTACCCCTGCTTGTAGTCCCAGTTCTTTTGTTCTATGAAATATAGTGTTCCAAGACTTATGGTCCTTCATTGTAGTAGCTGCTAGGTCTTGTGTAATGCTGATCATAGCTCCATGATATTTAAATTGCTTTTCCCCCCTTGCTGCTTGCAGTATTTTTTCCTTATTTGGGAGCTTTGAAATTTGGCTATGATATTCCTGTAAGTTTTCCTCCTGGGATCTCTTTATGCTGATGATTAGTAGATTTTTTTCCTATTTTTGCTCTACCTTCTTATTCTAGAACTTCAGGGCAATTTCCCTTAATACATTCTTGTAATATTATATCAAGATCCTTTTTTTTTAAAATTATAACTTACAGGTAGTCTACCTATTGTCTCTCCTCAATCTGTTCTCCAGATCAGTTGTATTTTTGATGAGATGTTTCACATCTTTTTTTCCCATTTTTTTTCCCATTACTTCAATTCTATTTTATTATTTCTTGGTATCTTCTAATGCCATTAGCTTCCCCTTACCCAATTTTAGTTTTCAAGGAATTGTTTTGTTTCTGAATTTTGGATTCTCTATTTCCAGTTGGTTGACTTTATTTTCACAATTTTGCTGATTTTCTTGGATTTCTCTTTCTTTTCTAATTTTCCACAAATTTTTCTCTTTTTATTTTTAAAGTCCTTTTTAAAATTCTTCCAAAAACTCTTTTTGGGCTTGTGACCACTTGAAGTTTTTCATCGATAAAAGGAGTGACTGTTTTTAGTTCTACTATCTTCCTCTGAATAAGAACCCAGATCTTCTCTATCCCCATATCTGTGGATGGGTTCTTCCTCCTTTGCTTGCTCATTTTTATTTTATTTTGTTTTTAGCGGCTTATTATTATGATCAAGTTATAGACCCAAAGTGTGGGGAATGACACCCAAAGCCTCAGGTCTTTCTCACTGTTATTTTCTGAACTCTGTCCTGGAACCCAACTTTGGCCACTCCTCTCCACCTCTAAGCCACAGCTAGGGCCCCCATTCATGCTGTCCTACAAACTCTCTTGCTTCGTATGGTTCCTTTGGTGGCTGCAGATGTCAATGATCCTCTCTGCCCTGGAACTGAAACCAGGGACTCTCTCCTCCTTTGAGTGCCCACAGCCAGCAAGGTCCCTGCCCCTCACATGGATGCTAGTTCCTTCTCCTTCTCAGCAGCCACAGCCCTGGACCTTGTCTGGTCAGCACAGCTGTGTTTGGCATCCCTTGCCAGTGGAAGGGCCTTCAATGTTCTCCTCCTCAGCCCTCGGACTCCCCCACCATCAGTGAGGTAAAAGTTCCTGAGGCTGAGACTGCCTTCCAGCCCTGCTGCCCCCAGGGTTTTTTGTCCGTTGATTCTTCTGAGTTGGACTGGACCTGTTTGTACCTCACTCTGGCCAAACCGCAACCCCTAGAGACTGAATTTTTCCTGGAGTCTTCTCAAGTTGTCTTAGGAGAACAACTGCTTTACCCCGACTTTTTATTTCTGGTTCTCTACATTCACTTTGAGGTGATGTTCTGTCTTTTTTTGTGGAGGAAATTTGGAGAGCCTAAAGTTTTCTGGTCTACTCTGCCATCTTCCCAGAATTCTTGCTATAATAGAAAATTATTAAGCACACAGGAGATATAAAAGTAACGATGGCAAGAGATATTTAAAAGTGGGGTTGAGTTTGGCTGAGTCAATCAGAGAACACTGTGGAAAAGGTGATGCTTGGAGGACAGGAAGTAAAGTAAGTGAAGGAGGGAAGAGAGTGTGTTCCAGGCAGGTGTACATGCGTCTCGTCTCATTGAATGTAAATTCCCTCAGGGACTGCTTCATTTTTGTCTTTATATCCCTAGCATCTACACGTTCTGGGACGTAATACTTCCTTAATGAGAATTTGATGAATTGAACTGAATTGAACGTGAGGCAGATTTGAGGGATATTTTTAAAAATAAAAAGTAGGATTTGGGAAATAAGAGGGTCATAGAATAAAGTAAAGGTCAGACTCAGGGACACTTAGACTGTACAGGGAGCAGGGTCCCATATTTTAGAAAGATTATTGACAAACTGGACCACACTCAGGGGGAGCTAACCAGGATGGTGAGGAAACCCGAAGTGTTCCACAGGAGGATCATCTACATCCTTAATGTTTAGAGCTGGGCAACAATGGAAGGTGCTGATGTCTCCTTCAAAATTCTTCCAATCGAGGCTGGATGATTCTTAGTGACTGTGGTCAACAAGATCCTTCCTCACGATGGAATGCTATCTCCATCCAGAGAAGCAACTGATAGAGTCTGAATGCAGACTGAAGCATGCTATTTTCACTTTTTATGTATTTCTTTTCCCCTTTTGGTCTATTTCTTCTTTCACAACATTACTTAAATGGAAATATGTTTTGCATGATTGTACATATATAACCTATATCAAATTGCTTACCATTTTAGGGAGGGGAAAGGAAAGGATGGAGGAAAAATATTCGCGACTCAAATTCGTTTAAAAATGAATGTCAAAAATTTTCTTTGCATGTAATTGGGAAAAATACAACTTATTATAGAGAAAAAATCTGTCCTTTGGGTAAGGTTTGTCACAGATGAACTTAGAGTTCTAGATCTCTTCTGGGATGAAGTTAAATTATTCAATGAACTTTCTACTATGATTTCATAGATTTATAAGGTTGTAGCCTACTTTATTAGGTAAGCATATGGAGGGGGGATTTCTGCATGAAGTAATGCAATTAAAGTCAGTTCCAAGCATAACACCCTATATAAATGAGCCATTAGCATTGTTATCATGGTTAATATCCAGGATATAAAAAATTGATTAAATGCAACTAGGCCTACCAACACTATGAAACTCAGGATGGGTTTTATGCGACAAAGTAGAATCTGGCAAACACATTTTAGCATTGCTCTCCATGGCCTCCTCACCTTTCGCTGCCTTTGCCTCTTGTACAGATACTTATAGGATCTAAAGTAACCTTTTGTGCACTTAGCTAACTTGATGAAGATAGAAGAGATACAAACAATTTGCTGCAGCTTTAGTGAGGGTTTGAAAGATATTTGAAGGCCCTGGCCTCTGCTCGATATACAAGGTCATACCCATGTTTGGGCTCCAGATTGGGAGAGCTGAGAATAAAGAGCATCATTCTATCCCAGCTGGGTCCCAGGCCTCAGGATCTAATCAGTCCTCTTGCTCTCCAAATCCTAGGGACCAACCAGCTCAATCTCACACTCATCAGCCTAACAGTTGCCTTTCAAAACAGATTTTCTTAGCTTTTAACTAAGAGATTGTCCAAGTGATAATAGAAGAACCACAGAGCTCTCTTCAAGACACCGAACTTTGGGCTTTGCTCTGATGATTTCGAACAAAAAGGACTTTGAAAGCGGTATCAGGGATGGGAGTGTTTCTGCAGAGGGAGAACAGATGATTCCTAAAAGCCAAACTATAGCATTGCAAGGGGAATGAATGGAAGATCCTGGCCTAGAAGGGACTTTGAGTCTAGTAAGGGGAAGAGACCCAGCCGGGTGTATAGCAGTCTGACATCTTGGGCAACGTCGACTGAAGAAAACCGCAGAAACAGGGAAAGGAAAGAACAAACCACTTTCTTCTGTGTAGGAGGCACTGAGTTCAAACCATCTTTTGTCACAAGGAAGAAGACAGGGCTGGTGCTGAGAGCCTGGGTTCAAATCTTTCTTCTGCTCTACTTTAACTGGCTGGAAGAGCTTACACAAGTCACTGAACTGCTCTGGGTCTTCATTCTCTCATCCCTAAAGCCCCAGAGTCGGACCTGATGTCCTCTAAGAGTCCTCCTCATCCTTGGTCCTTGATCCCTGTTGGTGAGAGCTGCAGAGGACACAAGACCCACTTTCTAACAGCTAAGCAGCACGAGAATCTGAGGGTATGGAGGCTGTCTCTGTGCAGGCTGGTCTCCCTTCTAGAAGGCCCAAGGACCATCTCTCCCCCATCCAGGACGTCAAGAAAAATGAGGTGGCTTTTAAAAAGAAAAGCACAAAAAAGACCTGAGTGAGGGCTTCCAGGGAAGACAAAGCAGAAATGAGACCTGATGAGGAAGAGCAAAAGGACCAGAGTGGAAAGAGGACAAGGACAACGAAGAAGAAAAGGGGAAGAAGAAGGCTCTTCATGGTGAGAAGGGAGCTCCACCGGAAGTTCACGACTGGTTATTATGGAACCTGCTATCCACTAAAACACTTGGGCATTTTTCCAAACAACTGAAGGCTGATCATGCCTTTCTAATACAGTATTTGTGAAGATGATTTGTGGACCTCAGACTTCATAAGGAATCTTTGCATTAACTTTTTTTTGAGAACATAACTAGAAATCAATATCAAGAGCCCCACTGAGAGTTTGAAATATCCGCCTTCGTGATTTTTTTTGATAAGGATGAAAATTTAAATTGCCTGTTTACAAAGTTTACAAATGACATTCAGGTGATCGGTATTTTAGATGACAGAATTAGAATACAAAAATGTCCTATCAGGCTGGAATGAAGGACTAACTCTAACAACCTAAAACTGAATAGATATAATAGGAATCCATTTGAGTTGATGTGTTGTTAAGCAAAATTGTCTCATTAGCATGGCTTTTGTTTCTTTTGAGTGGAAGTACTTTCAGCTGTTAAGTGCTAAGCCCCAGGCCCAGGGCCCTGTCAGGTGTGAAACCTGTGTGGGTGTGGATTGGTGACTTA
>JAQQSZ010008075.1:0-13140 GCA_028646595.1 Phalanger gymnotis | reverse complement strand
TGCAGCTGTGGTTCTAAAGCTGCTCCACCTCCACTGCCTCCAGTGTGGTGGCCAAACCGCAAACGCCATCCCAGTCCCCAGCAGCTTCTCCCACTAACCTACTCTGTTGTCCTTGGTGTTTGTGGGTTGAGAAGTTTGGTAATTGCCGCAGCTCACTGATTCAGGGAGCCAGGGCATGCTTTGCCTGGCTCCTGGTCTGGTCAGTCTGCACCACCCACACTGGGCTCTGCTCCGCTCCCCTTTGCTCCCAGCTCCGTGCGGGGTAGACCTTACTCAGAGACCATCCAGGCTGTCCTGGGCTAGAGCCCTGCTTCCCTATGCTATTTTGTGGGTTCTGCAGTTCTAGAATTGGTTCAGAGCCATTTTTATAGGTTTTTGGAGGGACTTGGCAGGGAGCTCACACTAGTCCCTGCTTTCCAGCCACCATCTTGGCTCTGCCACCCAAAGTAGTACTCCTTTACCAAGAAGAAAGAAATAAAATGAGAAGATAAGGTGCAATTAAAAGAGTTTAAGCCTAACCTGTTTAAAAAATGATTCCAAAACATGGAAAGTGGATAAAGGAACAAATATCAATAGATATGCTTCCCCAACAGAATTATCATGTATATCAACTGTCAAATGAAAAAGCCAAATAAGAAATTACTTCTGTCAGGAAAAAAATCTCCTTGCCAAGGATAGAGAAATAACAGCCAAGAGTAACACTGATTGAGAACGTAAACTTATTTTTAATCTTACAGAAGAGAATTGCAGAAATGTATCAGGAGTATTTTCTCATAAAATCATGAAAAATAGTACGGGAAAAATAAGCTTACAGAAAGCATGGTGTGAGACAGTTAACATTGAGAGCATTTATTGGTGAATCTGGAAGGAGGACCAAAAGTAAAAGAAACCTCAAAGTAATCCATTTCACTTCTGTCTTCTACCCTCACCATTTCTAAGTAGCTGTTATTTTTTTTTTTGTTTTACCTCCTCACCTCCTTGCATCTTCTTCTCTTTGTTTATATGTTCATCACTGTAGTTCAGACCTTCATCACCCATTGCCTGGACAAGTGAAATAATCTCCTAACTAGCATCCCTGATATTCTTCCTATATCTACCAAATTAATATTTTGAAAACACAGGTCATGTGTTTTCACTATGTCACTTTCACCTAGAAAACTTCAATAACTCCCTGTTGCCTCCAAAATAAAATACAAACTCCCAGCCCTGGCATTTAACCTTTATTCAATCTATCTCTCATTTATATATTTATATATTCTCATTTATATATTATTCTCCTTCATAAACTTTGCATTCCAGCCAATCCTTAGATTTAAAATTTGATCTCCCATCTCTGTGCACAGCCTGCACCCTTCCCCAAATCATTTCCCTTAACCTTTTAGAAACCACAGTTTCCTCTAAATTTCAGTTTATATAGCACCTCCTATATGAAGCCAAACAGATACTATAAATTAATAAGCTGAGGTAAGAATTAAATAGGAGAGCAGATGGACTGACTTTTGAAAACTTCATTCCATTTTAATAATACCATTAAAGAGATCACAGCTAGAATAGGAAGTGGGCTGTCCAAACAAGGAGAGTAATGAATGGCAAATGGATAGTCCTTTTTATTATTTTATTTTATTTTATTTTGAGGGTGGAGGATTATTTTTTGTATCAATGGCTCCTATTATATCACATTGGTAAATATCCCTTTCTAAAAGCCAATCAACTCTGACTAGCTAATTGATGTCAAGTGATCAACACTGAGGATCCCACTGGTTGAGGCCTCACTAGTGACTACTATACATTCCCAGCCTCTGGAGTTTACCCCTAGAACCCCAAAGAGAGAAGTAGTCAGCCACTCTCTGGGGTCATACATAGCCTGCCACTGTGAGTGAGAGCTGGAAGTTTGAGTCTAGAAGGGATGCTACATAAGGATCAGGTCAAGCTTTGTTCGTTAAAAATGCGCCTCTCTACATAAAACCCAGAATATTGAATGATTCAAGAAAAATTTATCCTGGTGAGGTGTAAAGGACACACTTAATAGGAAAATAATGTTAATGGATATTCTTCACTTTCTGCCCCTCTGAATCATAAACTGTGAGAACTAGAAAGGATCATAGATGGCCATCCAGCTCAAACTCTTCATCTTAGACAGGAGACCAAGAGGAGGAATGTCACTTAACAAATGGCACATAGTAATACAATGAAATGGCAAATCTAGGATTGTGATCTAGAACTCATGCATGGTGGTAGCAGGCTCTTTCTACCCTACCAAGTACCCAACTTTGCAACACTAGGAAGACAGTTTGTATTCATTTCTACCCCAGTCCTGTCAACTCCTCCAGGATGTCTTTTCTTCCATGTGCACCATTCCTTTCACTCTGCTATTTGTATTGTGCCAGAGAAACTGCCTTTCACATATGATCCAAGTTCTCCAATAGCCTTTCAGTTTTTCTCTAGAATTTGAAATAAACTGAAAAGTGAAGCAAAAGTAGGCTAAAAACAGCAACAACAGCTAGGCTCATTTGCTGAACTCCAAAATGAATGCAAAATTTCCCCTTAAAATCAATAATTGAATCATCTCTTATTGTTTTTGTCCCCTAGACCTAGTGAAGTAGTTGGAACAAAACCAAATCTATATTTTTAAAATGGTTTGGAATCCCAACCAAAAATTCAAAGTATTCTCCACAAAGACTTCAGGAATAGGCATTGGTGACCTGCCAACCTAAAGCTATAAAGTGACAAGATTTGCAGATACCTTACTATGTTTTGGATATTTCACTGGTTTGGGTACCATTATGGCAAATGAATCAGGAATCTGGGTTTGGGCACTAAATTTGAGACCTCTCTGTGAAATCGTTTAATATTGTTTACAACTTAGCAATGCCTTGCTCATTAAATATGCTTAATAAATATTGAATGTCTCTATGCCTCAGTTTCTTCATTTGGTTTATCATCTCCATCCCACCCTACCAACTACCAGACCAATGATTTGGAGGAGCAACTTTTAAAGTTCATAAAGGGAGAGGACAGAGCCAAGGACCTTCCCCTCCCAACCTCTATCCATCAGTGAACCACAGAAGGAGAGACCAGCAGCACCTGCTGTCACTGATATGGAAGCCTCAGACTTATTTGTTCCCAAAACACACTCAGTGCCCTACTGCCCAGTTCTGATGAGGCACAGGACACAGGATACTCACTGACAGATGAATCCTGATCCCTATATCCCTACCTCTACTGGAGGATTGTCTGAGATTTTCCATCTGCCCTTCTGCTTGACTTGTCACAGTAATACTTGGCCTTTCCCTTTGTCATACACTGAACATAAACATGAACTCTCCTTTATGTACTGTCTTTCCCAATCAGAATGTAAGCTTCTAGAAAGGAGCAACTGCCTGGATTTTCTATTTGTCTCCCTAAAGCTTATTTAGTATGGTTTTTGATACACAGTATTTAATAAATGTTTTTCCACTCCACTTATCCAACCTACTTCCCACAGTTGTTGTGATTGTGAACTGAGGCCATGGATGATGTGAAAACCTGGAGCAATGTGGCTGTTCTCAAACTTCGGGATTCTGGATCCCTTTAAAAATTATTAATGACCCCCACCCCACCCAAAGAGCTTTTGTTGATATGGGTTATATATGATATTTGCCACATTCAAAGTTAAAATATCTTAATGATGGGGTTATGAGACTTGGACCCCTAAAAGGAAAGTTTTTGAATGCAACTCAGCCCCTGAACTTTCCCACACATTTCAGCAACCTAGTCCCTGGTGTTTTACATGAGGCATCTGGCCCAACCCAGTCTACCTAGATACTTAATAACCCTTATAACTGCCCTTTCGCCATGGCTCTCCAACCACTTAACTCCTTTCATTGTCTGCACCTGGCCCATCCCAGGCTATTTGCCACTCCTTAATCCCATTCAGGTTTTCTCACAGTCTTATCTTGTATATAGTATCAGTCTTACTCCTACCAAAGCCTAGAGCACTAAAAACTCTGCCTGCTGCTATTGGTGATGTAATATTACAGATTTACAAGGAATCTTGCCCACCTAACTGCTGTAATAATAAAACCTCACTACTCTGATTGAAAGAAGGCTTGGGTGGTTGAATTCTTTTGAGGCTCACTGTAATGTCAATGGGATACAAAGGTCTTCCCCATTCATTAATAGGCATCATGTTGATGAGGTTAGGGAACCATATGTTTTTAGGGGTGCTCGAGACCCCAAAATACCAACATGCCAGGTCCTGCTCAAATGAATTTGACTCAAGCCTTCTCATAACCAAAGAAAAACAAAGTTTATTACAGATTCACCATATTGGGGTGTCTTAGGGAATCTCCCCATTTGTGACACTTGTTTTTCATAAGTAGACCAGATTCAATTTGAGGTAGATTTAATCTGAGCACCTTTATGGAGGGAAGATGAAACTTATATACACAAAGATTGTGGGAGAGATCTAGGGTGGTCCTGAAGTGATGAGAGGAGGGGTTTAGGGAAGGTCTTGAGGAGGAATCTAAGGAAGGGCTTAATGGGACTGGGGTGATCAGACTCCAGGAACCAAGAGAATGGGATTAAGGGTAGGAAGTAGCTACAGGCTACCTGGGGATAACAGACAATGTAGGGCTAGGGTAGTTTAAGGGTAACAGATTTGGGCATAGACACTTTGATAGGATCAAGGGTGGAAACTAGCCAGGCATTGAAGGGCTAGGTTAGGTTAAGAGTAACTCAGGGATTTGGGCCTAGCCATAATGAAAGGCCTATGGCCTCAGGCAAAAACCTCATCTAGTCAGAAGATTCAAGGAGAATTCAAGAGAGCTCCCACAGTCTAAACCCCATCAATGTGGAGCCCATTAAGGGAAGCTTGCTTAGAGGAAGTTTGCTTGTAGGAAGGTTTTCACACTTTTTGCTAATTTCTAATTAGGCATTGAGTCACATTCTGTCTCTGAGAAGTGTATATAAACCCTGAGTTGGTATTTTGCTTTGGGGAAAACTGAGTAGCCATATGTTCAGAGCTCCTCAACTGCCCGCATGTAAAGGCTCTCTAGACCAGTGGTATATGTAAAGTGTATAGCAATATTGCTTTGATTCACGCAATTGGAGCCCTGTCTGTTGGTCTAGTTTCTCTGCTTGCATTTTCTCTGCTTATATTTTCTCTGACGGTCATGGGGCTGACTTTTCCCCTGAACTAGTGAAAGTAATTCAGGAAGATTGTTGATCCCTTTAAAGTTGCTTTCCTTTAAAAGCAGATTACAGACACATAGTATCTCTGATGACTAACTTTGATAGACTTGGCTCTTCACAGCGATACAAGGTTCTAAGACAGCTCCAAAAGACTCATGATGAAGAAAGCTGTCCAGGTCCAGAGAAAGAATTACAGAATCTGAATGAAGATTGAAGCAAACTATTTGCTCTTGCTCTCTCTTTTTTTCTGGGGGGGGGTGGAGTTGTTTCTTCTCTATCATGGTTCATTCCATTGGTTATAATTCTTTACAACTTGACTGTTGTGAAAATAAGTTTAAGGTCAAGGTATATGTAGAACCTATATCTGCTTGCATGCCATCTTGGGGGGGGTAGTGGGGAGGAGGCAGGGGGAGAAAATTTGGAACTCAAGAACTGGCGAAACTGAATGTTGTAAACTAAAAAAAAGTTAAAAATAAAAGCAAATTAAGAACCTGTGCTAGCAGGCCATCCTGGGTGTGCCAGTGTGGTTCCTGTTACACCAACCCCTGTACCCTTGCAATTCACAGTTTCCAACACCCCAAACCACAACATTAATATTATTATAAAAATCATTTTGTCCTTGTGGACTCTCTGAAAAGGTTTGGGGACCCCTAGATCTCACTTAGAGAAAGGCTGTGGAATCAGAGGGCCAGTATTGGAATCCCAGATGTACCACTTGCTACCATCTATGCCACCTTAGGCATCTTCTCTGGGCTTCACTTTTCTAATCTGTACAATTAGGAGTTAGACTAGATCTTCTATAATGTCTATAATCTCAAATTCAAAAATCTATCAGTGTGATTTGGAATAAGTGACTTCAACTCTCTGGAATTCAGTTTTATTATATGTTAAAAAATGTGTATGTATATGTGTGTGTGAATATATATATATATATATATATACATATATATATATATATATTACACATATAAAAAGTAGGTTGTATAAATGATCTCTAAGGGACTTCTAGCTATAAATCCTACGATCCTAAGAGCTACCATATATCAAAAAGCTACCATATATCAAAGGGAACAAGGAATGTGTCCTGTAGTCTCTAAAGAATCCAATTCCTAGCAGCATGGTTTGAGTTTGGCCACAGGGGAGGCCTCTAGAAGCCTTCACTTCCAATTCCCCTTAGATAATGAATGACTACAATGGTAAATGTTATTAGAATAATTTACTGTTCATTAAGAACAAAGGACAATTAGAATAATTCCCTATTAGTATTCATACATCTCCTAGCAGAGGTTCCTACCATCTCCTACTCCCTGGGCTCCCATTAGGAGAAGAGGTTCACCCCTTTGCAACACCCCAGCATCTAGCAGGGTTATTAAGCAAGAGAAGTTATTGGCTGTGTAATTAACTATGTAATTAACTCTGAAGGACTAAAGCAATCAGTGTCTAATCTAATAGAAATGTGTAATTAAATTGTGTCTTTAATCCCTGAGAAAACCTTGGGATTTGGGTGTTGAAATCAACCTGGTAGGGTGCCCCCAAGTCTCCATTATCTTCAATTAGACAATTAATTGATATTCAAGTTACCTTTCTCATTCAAATCTAATTGAATTTCTCCCTACTCCCAGTGAGGTGTAATGTGTTTATAAAGATGCTGCTCCCCATTCACTTCCTAAAGACCCATATTAAACTGGTCACCACCTATCTCCAGTTAGCATTTATCCATATATTAGATGCCAGCAAGTGGCCCCTTTAATAGACTGATTAGTACTTTGCTTTCTTCTTGGTACATATGTGTGTTTAAACTGTTGTAACTGGCAGGAGAGAGGCTTAATCTGTGACTAATGAATTATTCCTCTTTGTTGCTTCCAAAGTCAGCTTTTGTTGATATCTTTCTCCATTTTGTTTGGCTTTTATTTTCTCTATTCCCTCTCCACAGCTGGAGTGCAACCCTGCCTGCACTCTTTCTGATCCCTCCCTTCCCTTTTCCCACTTTCCCTTATCATTAACCCCAAATGTATTCCCTCCCACTTCCACGTTGATAAGCACAACTTCTGGATGATCACAGGCTCTTAAGTTAATCTGTTTAATTCTGTCCTTTCTTCCCTTCTTTTCCTATCCAGAAGTGCTGCTGCACACTTGGAGTGAAAGGTGTGGAGGGAAACAAACAGCCATACTGAGAAACCCTTGGCATCCTTCTCCCATGTCTCTCCTCTAAGAGAGGAAGAAGAGGGAGTCTGGGAGATAAGCAGAGAGAAGGGAGGAGGCACGAGGGGAAAGGTGAAAAGAGAAAAAGAAGGGGAGGGAGGAGAAAAGAAGGATGAAAGAAGAGGAGGAAGAAGGGAAAGGAAGGAGAGAGGGAAAGAGCAAATAGGTATTGATGAATGCGAAAGAGAAGATAGAGGGACAGAGGAAGAAGGATGGGGGTGGAAAGAGGGAAAGGAGGGGAGAGGAGAGAAAGTGCGGGAAGAGAGAGAAGAAGAGGAAAAGAATAAGGAATCACAGTGTATACAGGAGAGGATGATCAAAGGCGGAAAAGCGAGGAAGAGAGAGAGAGAGAGAGAGAGAGAGAGAGAGAGAGAGAGAGAGAGAGAGAGAGAGAGAGGGAGAGAGAGGAGGCAGGGAGAGAGATGGTTCCTGTTTAATAGAGCTATCCTCAAGGACACTGAGCAGCCAACCATTTGGGAAAGATCACATGAAAGGCTTGAATATCAAACAGAGGCTCTGACAGTGGCAGAAGCAAAAGCCTGCTTGCATTGTATGCCTGATATCCTAATCTGAAATGAGAATCTCTGGGGAAGTGCAGCCATTCTCAGAAGGGTGAGACATACATATGCACACACACACACACATGCACACACACTACATATGTATATATACATACATTTACAAATATACATGTGTATATAATGTAGCTAGGTATATAAACAGATATGTATAGATGTGTGTGTGTGTGTGTGTGTGTATGTGTGTGTGCGTGTGTGTTTGTTATCAGGAGGGGAAAAACTAACTTTCCCCACTGCCTTCAGAAGTTTAAAAAAAGTGCATCCATTCAGAGCAATCATTTATCTCCAGTGGCAATCAGCTTAAATACGTCCCATTATCAAGCTGCCTGCTCCTCTACATCAGCGGGTGTTGTACCAACACACAGTCAAGTGTGGATAACACACTCATAATTGCTTGTCTATTCAAAGCAACTCAGGCTCCCAAAGAGGGGAGAGAGAGAACCTCTACCAGCCAAAACTGGGTATGTACAGTAGATGGGGGCCCCTGAGATAAAGGTAAGATCAAGAAGAAAAGAGGCCTCTATTTCTTGATGTGAGCTGGCAAATTCACATGTACAGTGTCTATGTTAGGAAAGAGAAATTCTTGATTGAGGTGAGTGTCAGGTGTTGACAAGAAGGGAAAGAGGAAAATGACCTTTACACCAAACTAGATCAGAGTTATCTATGTTTTGTGTTATGGGGCTTTCCTCTTTTTGAGTACTATCTAAGACTAGGGCCAGAAGGCTACAGACATGGCAGGGATCACTTCTCTCCTCCCTCCCTTTCTCCTCCTTCTCCCATCATCCCCTCTTCCATCTGCACCCCACCCCCAATCTGCTCTATAGGAAAGCTTACCTTTCAGCAAGACTAACCTGGGATAGAATTTGAATAGAACCCAGAAGGTCCCCATCTCTAAGTATGTCCTACACTTTCCACAACCTACCTGGGACTGGTGCTTTAAATTTCATTACTGTGCATTCATTCCTTTGAGCTAAGCATTTCTCTGGTCCCTGTGATACTTTTATAATTTTTGAATCGTATTAATATTTAAAATTTTTGCTTTATTTCTGAATATGTCTCCATTTCCTTACTCAGAGAGCCATCCCTATTACCAAAGAATAAAAAATGAAAGTTGAAAAAAGAAGCAAGTCTGCAAAAATGGATGTAATAGGGATGATGGGGCCATGGATGATCCTTGGCTCCTTCCTAAAGGAAATGTACAACCAACCAGTGACAACTGGTTTGTCCTGCATGTCCTCTACACTGGGGGCTGTGTCAAAGATGATTGGCGAGTGAGCCACAAAGAGTTACACATTCAATAGGGTATAAGACAAACTGAGCAGGAAAAAATTACCTCTCTGTCCTCTTTTGAGAGCACTGCTTTGGGACTCTGCCAGCTCTCCTTCAGACTTCCTACAGTCGAAGGAGGGGATCTCTGTCCCTCCTCCCCACAGCAGCTATGATGGTTGTGAGAACATTACAGACCTTTGCATGTGTGAACAAAATTATTGTTTTTTGTAATTTAACAAAAAGTATTAGAATGTAAGCTTATAATCTGTCAGATCACTGAAAGCCTCCAGTTAATTCTGGTAGCAGATATATGACAATGGCGATGATACGTGTTTCCTCCTTTTCCCACATGGTTTTTATTTCTTCTGTTAGGTATTTTAAAAGCTTTTTTTTTTTTTAATTTTCCCGATGTAGTTTGGAGGTAAAGAAATTTTTTTATGGAAACATCTATTAAACTTGTTATTCTTAAAATTTTATGGGCCAATATTATATTCAGGAAATTGTGGACAAGAGTTCTCTTTGTACTGGTAATACAATTGTGGTTATTGTTCGGTGATTTCAGCTATGTCTGACTCTTTGTGACCCCATTTGGGGTTTTCTTGGCAAAGATACTGAAGTGGTTTTCCCATTTCCTTCTCCAGATCATTTTACAGAGAGAAACTGAGGCACAAAGGGTTAAGTAACTTGTCTAGGATTACACAGCTAGTAAGTGTCTGAGGTGTGATTTGAACTCATAAAGATGAGTCTTCCTGATTCTGAGCCCAGTGTTTAGTCCACCTAGCTGACCAATGACACAGTTATGGCTCAGTTTATTTAATCCTTAAGGACATTTGAAGTGTGTTAGTAGTTACTGGTTTTGTCGTCTGTTAGTTTAAAGAGAGTGAGGTTCAGTTACATAAAAGTCAATCAATAAATATTAAGTACCCATGTGCCAGGCACTGGGCTCAGTGCTGAGGACACAAAGAAAAGAAAATCAATTGGGGCAGCTAGGTGGCACAGTGAGTAGAGCACAGGCCCTGGAGTGAGGAGGACCTGAGTTCAAATCCAGCCTCAGACACTTGACACACTAGCTGGGTGACCTTGGGCAAGTCACTTAACCCCAATTTCCCTGGCTTTCCCCCTCCAAAAAAAAAAAAGAAAATGATTCCCTGCTCTCAAGAAGTTGACAGTCTAATGTGGGAGATGATGTGCATGCAATAATGTACAAACAAACTTCATGTGGGACAAACTAGAAATAATCAACAGAGAGATGACACTAGAATTAAGAGAAATCTGGAAAGCCTTCCTGGAAAAGGTAGGATTTTAACTGGGACTTGAATGATATAAGGAGGTAGAGATGAGGAGGAAGAACATTCTAGGCATGAAACTGGAAGATTCATCTTCATGAGCTCAGATCCAGCCTCAGATACTAACTAGCTGTGTAATCTTGGGCAAGTCACTTAATGCTATTTGCCTCAGTTTCCTCATCTGTAAAATGAGCTGGAGAAGGGAATGGCAAGCCACTCCAACATGTTTTATGAAGAAAACCCCAAATAGGGTCACAACAAGTTGGACACAACTGAAAAATGGCTGAACTGAAGTGAAAGGGGGCCAGAAACCTTGAATCACAGAGTACATGACAGAGAGGGGTTGTAAGATGTTTTACTAGACGTCTGATCAAATCTTAATACATTTTTGTATCCTAGAATGTTGACATAGTTTTTGTTGAGTTCATGCGGATGTTATTCATGGAGACTCCTTTGATTCTGCTCTCAAGTCTTAGTCATTACTTGGGCTCCATGCAGGGGTAAACCACTTTCACTTTCATCCAACAAGTCGAATGGCATGCACCTAATGACAGTCTTGACTGATGCTGGATGGAGTAATGTCTACTTCCTTCAAATGAATCTCTGTGGATTTTAAATCTGTATATCATGAGCCCTGAAAACATCTAGCCATCCTCTTTCTTTTTGTGGTTGGAGAAACATTACATTTTCCATAGCTGCCTTAGGGTAATGAACTCTATGTTCAATTAATATTGTTTTGGACTTCATAAGGATGCTTTCCCAATCAATTATAGTCCCTTTTTAGTTCCTAAAGTGAATATTAGGATTGGTTATCATGTCAGTGTTGATTGCTTTAAACTTGTGTCCTCCCTCTCCCAGAGATCAGTTATAATGTTGTAGGTCACTAGTGATTTTGGAGGGAGTATCTCCAGTTAAGTGATGAGATCAAGAACTATATTGTCAAAGGTTTAAAAGAGAGTGAGAAGGAAGGAAACTGAGTCACCAAAGAAAGATGACTTTTCAAGGAGTCTGGCTAAGAAATGGAGGGGAGATATAGGACCATATCTGGTGAGGCCTTCATAAGAATAAGGGAGACTTGGGAGTGGTTGTAGGCATCCTAGAAGAAGCCAATAGGAGGGAAATATTTAAAACTGGGGAGAGGGGTGAGGATAGTGGGACAATATGCTATGGAAGATGGGCATATGATCAAGAGGAGCTGGCCTTACTTAGTAAAAGGGCCACTTTTTCATCACAGACTGGGGTGAAGCAAGAAATAGTGGAAAATGATGCCAAAGGGTGGTGAGATAAGAAAGAGGGGAGAAAGGGGGAACTCTCACAAAGACTGGCCATGACTGAAGAGAAAGAGAGAGAGAAAAGGGGAGAGAGAGAGAGAGAGAGAGAGAGAGAGAGAGAGAGAGAGAGAGAGAGAGAGAATCCTACCTTCTACAGGAAGTCTTCCTTAACCCTTCATAATTCTAATACTTCCTCTCTCTTAAATATTTCCTATTCATCCTGTATATAGCTTGCTTTGTATACATATTTTTGCATGTTGTCTCCCCCATTAGATTGTAAGCTTCTTGGGGGTAGGGACTGTCCTCTTTTTGTATCCCCAGAGTTGAGCATAATACCTGGCACATAGTAACTACTTAATAAATGTCTATTGAATTGAATCAAATCAAGTTGAACTAAATGTCATTGGGACTCAGTTTCTTCATCTGTTAATTGACTTCTGAGGTCTATTTCACCACTAAATCTTTGATCTTGTACTGTGGACAAGTCAAGTCCTTTTCCTAGTCCTGTTTTGTGCTCTATAAATGGAGAAGTCTGGAAAAGATGATATTCCTTCCCTAACTTTGTATTATTATGGCCCTACTTCTGTAATTAACTTTCTATAGGGCTTTCAACGTCATTTAATATCTTTGTGTCTTTAGTTTTCCACCTTTAAAATGAATATAATAATAACTGTTAGACTAAAATAAGATTATATGTGTAATACTGCCTTTAAAATTATAAAAAAGACATGTTTATATGGCATAGTAGGTTTGAAGGAAGACACAGACAGTGGAAATCTTTCCCTACCATATGACCATAGGCAAATCACTTATTCTCTCGGTCTCTGTTTTCTCTTCTTTTTAAAAATTACTTAATTAAAGTGGTCAAAGGATATGAACAGACAGTGTTCAGAGGAAGAAATTAAAGATATCTACAGACGTATGAAAAAATGCTCGAAATCACTACTGATTAGAGAAATGCAAATCAAAACAACTCTTAGATACCATCTTTGTCCTGTCAGATTGGCTAAAATAACAAAACAGGAAAATGATTAATGCCGGAGAGGATGTGGGAAAATTGGAACATTGTTACATTGCTGGTGGAGTTGTGAACTGATCCAGCCATTTTGGAGAGCAATTTGGAACTATGCACAAAGGGCTATAAAAATGTACATACCCTTTGACCCAGCAATACCACTCCTAGGGTTGTATCCCAGAGAGATCACACAAGTGGGAAAAGGACCCATAGGTACAAAAATATTTATAGTGGCTCTTTTTGTAGTAGCTAAGAATTGGAAATCAAAGGGATGCCCATCAATTGGGGAATGGCTGAAGAAGCTGTGGTATACGAAGGTAATGGAATACTATTGTGCTATAAGAAAT
>JAQQSZ010008074.1:0-13141 GCA_028646595.1 Phalanger gymnotis | reverse complement strand
TGCTCCAACAAATCCTAAGAATGTAAGTATCAGAAGAGGTGATCCACTTGCAAAAACACCAAATGCAAAACTGAAGAGAGGAGACAGAAGGATAGTTGCCCATACGAGGAAATTCAGGAGAGTCCATGGTCTTCTGGTGGGTTTAATCTGCTCCCCTGGAAACACACCTTTCTGTTTGTATATCTCTTGTAAAGCATCCTGCAAGTTAAGAAATAAATAGGGTTCTTTTAAAACATCCTCTAAATATGACAGCAAAATATTGGCAAAGAAAAATGACCCATTCTAAATAAAACTCTGATCTTAATAAAGTAAGAATTTAAAAAATCCCTATGACACAAATCCCAAAACACTAGTTTGCTACAATATGATTGCAAGATAGATAAAATGCTAAAAAAATATCTAACCATAAGGGGAAGAAATGTCCATCCTTATATATGTAGATAAATAACAGAGACTGTTTTATAATTATTTTACTATTATAAATATTCACATATTTTTTCATGTGTTGGGTATGTGAATTTTTTTTTTAAAAAAGCTAAAAAGCCTGAGAAGAGAAGTATATAAAAGGTGGTATCTTGGACTCACTAATATTCAATACATCACAAGTAGTGAGAATGAAAAAAAGCTCATTGTGAATATTTCTCCTCTGGGAATTATGTTGAGATTGCAAATATTTTTATAGTTTAATCTTCACAATGGAATGACTACCCAATCATGTATAAAAATCATATGAAAAACTTTCCTCCCAACCCTCCAAACACAAACCACTTTCAACAATATACCTTCATTTCTCCCTACCTTGGATAGAGGCAGTCAGCCTCCTTTACTACACTTCCTTAAGACTCCCACAATGTTTTAAACATTATTTTATTAAGAGTCACAGTAATAACAGCCACCAGCATTTATCAAACACTTTAAGGCTTGCACGCTGCTTTATAAATATTATGTCACTTGATCCCCACCATAACCCTGGGAGGCAGGTGCTATTGTTATCCCTATTTTACCAATAAGGAAACTGAGGCAGAGATTAAGTGCTTGCTCAGGATCACACAGCTAGTAAGTATCTGAGGTGAGATTTGAACTTTGGTCTTTAAAAACCTCACCTCTGGGATTTTCAGTGCCATGCTGCTCTGACTCTCAAAGGCCTAGCTTATTCTGGAATATTTTAAGCCCTCCTTCTCGGAATAAAAAAATGACTCATCCATATATGATATTAATTCAGGCCAGTCTTTGGCATCCATTTCACCCTCTTCAAGCACCCTAAGTCCCATTAATTTGATACCATACCATCTGGTTACACATCCCACAGTGTCCATACACTCTCTCCTTTCCTCCATTAACTAAAACCCCATCTCAGATTCTCCATTCAGCATATGGAAAAGCTAGCGTTGAATTCTAAGTAAGAAGGACACGGGTTCTAGTTCCATCTCTAAAAATAACTACCTGTATGATCTTGGGCAAAGTATTTACCCATCTCTTGGCCTCAATTTCTTCATTTGTAAAATAAGGTGAGAGTTTAACGACTCTTGTGACTTTTCCAACTGTAAGAGTTTAGTCTGTGATCTATGACTGATTTTGCCTTAACTCTCTCAATGATATGTATATGTGAATAGGGTTCAAAGTCTTAAACCTGTCACCAGGAGCTTATCCAACACGGCACAACCTGCTACATCCTCCAGGGTCACCTCTAGTGAGGCACTGGAGAAGGACTTTTATGGAGACTGGAATATAAATGGGGCTGCTTTAAAATGAGAGTAAGGAATAAAAAGATCAGCTCTTTTGTCCCACTGGTATCCACAAACTGTTTAGAATAGGATTTATCAGAGGGTGTGGATAAGAGCTCTGCAGGATAAGAAAGTGGAAACGGTTTGTAACACGGAGGGTACGTCCGCATCAGTGAATGCAAAGACCTTTCAAACTGTCACTACTTTGCAGCACAGAAGGATGAGATTCTAACAGGAGTGAGGGAAAAATAGAGAGAAATGAATTAATTTTTAGTTTTTAAAATTAAAAAGGGCTTTCCAAATTCTCCCAAATGACACTAGTTACTTCAGAAGAGCTAATATTGAAGCCATAATAAAGCACGGTTGAAGACTCCAAGTTTGGAGACTAGAACTACATCCATGATAAACCAGAAAGAACTACTTGATTACAAAACAGTATTCCTACATCTCCCAGGAAAGAGCAACATTGTTTTTATTTACCCTTTAAAATTCATCTCTCCCTAGACCGGGAATGGGGAACGTGCGGCCTTAAGGCCACGTGTGGCCTTCTGAATCCTTAAGTGCGGCTTTTTGACTGAATCCTCAAAAGGCCTCACTTAAGGACTTAGAAGGCCACGTGTGGCCTTAAGGCCGCAGGTTCCCCACTCCTGCACTGGACATTCTCTTTTAAAGACTTTTACTCTAGACAAAAAAAATTCTTTACCTTCTCCTGATAAAGTTTATGAAGCCATTTTGCTGCTTCCTTTTCATCTTGTGGGATATCTTCCAGAGGAAATCTCCTGGTTTGTTAGAAAGGTTAAAAACAAAGTGAATCTTCCCCACTTACAATTCCTCAAAACTTATGTGTACACTATACAGAACAAAAAATAATTGAAAAGTACGGAAGCCAAATAGGGATTTAAATATGTATGTAGGTATGCATTTATGTATGTATATGTCATAGTCTAAAGGCATCTGGTAAAAGGAAATAGTATCAAATTCACTAAGTCCTACCTAGAGTTCCACTGTAAAGGATGATTATTATTATTTTTAGCATAAGTAGGAACATCTGTCTACTTATAGATCAAGAGCAATAGACTAACTGGGGACAGCTAGGTGATGCAGTGGATAGACTGCTGGGCCTGGAGTCAGGGGGACCTGAGTTTAAATCTGGCCTCAGATATTTACTAGCGGTGCAACCCTGCACAATTCACCTTAACCCTAATTGCCTCAGTTTCCTTATCTGTAAAATGAGCTGGAGGATGAAGCAGCAAATCATTCCAGCATCTTTGCTAAGAAAACCCCAAATGGGGTCACGGAGAGTTGGACGTGACTGAACAACAACAAATTAACTAATGCACAAAAATTTTAAAGTCTAAGAGGTTCTAAGACGTAGCTGAACAAATTTACGTCACCAGCCTCCAAAAATGGAAAATTCAAGCATTCATTTTCAATTAACCCTAAGAAAGAGGTGAATATGGGTTGCCTCTGTGTTAATTACCAAAGTGAGAGGCCAGGTTTATTTTGCAATGTTCACAGGACCCTGTTAATGATGGAATCTGAGGATCTGGGGACATTCTGGAAACTTTTCTTGGCCCAATCTCCAGATCTGTCATCCAGAAAGATGTTCTTTCACCATGTTCCATATGAAGATTGCAAAGTAACTAAGAAATTTGGCCAGAAGAGATAGTCCAAAGTACCAGTTTAAAATAGAAGCAGTATACACGCACCACACCTAGAAGGCCCTTGGTTGTCATTTTGAAAGTGTTTTGTGAGCCTTAAACACGCTATATGAATGGGAGCTATTATTCTGTTCCTTCTTCTTTTTGGTTATTCACCTTGTGTATACCCACTGACTGTTGGAGCTGCTAACAGGAAAAAGACAATGAAATCAGAAGAAACTGAAGAGTTTCCTTGACTGTTGACTGCTGATAGAGGCTGAGGAAGAAGTGTTTTCCATTGTCCCGGTGACATGTGGGACAATTTTCTCACCGTTCCTTTCTATTGTTTAGTAACAAAAATAAGACCTTTTCTATTTCTGATGTCTTAGCCTAAGGGCTTGTAGAGGTTTCTCACCAGCTAAGGAGAGCAAAATTAAACAGATACTGATATCTTTTGGCTTTTCCTATGTGGGAGCATGAGCCAAGATCTTATGAGAGACACTCCCCAGTCAGGCCTGATACCCAGCATACACTTAAGGGGTCATAACTCATAGTATCATACACTTAAGAGATGGAATGGAATTTATGTCATCTAGTGCAGCTCTTTCATTTTACAGATGATAAAACCAAGGCCCAGGGTAAGCCAACTTTACCAAGGTCACAAAGGTAGTAACAGAGCTGGAATCTGAACCAAGGTCCCCAACTTCAAATCCAGGCAAAGTTTCCAAACTAATTCTTTGGAAAGAGAACTGGGTTTCCAATTAGAAGAACTAGTTCAAATCCTAGCTTTGATACTTATTACTACTGTGTGGCTCTGGGCAGGTGACTTTACTCCTTTGGCCCTCAGTTTCCTCATCTGTAAGATGAGGGGTTTAGGCTAGATCAATCACTCAATCAATAAGAAATTATTAGGCATCTACCATGTGCCAGGAACTGTGCTAAGTATGTAAAGACAAAATATGTACAAGAGGGATATGAAGACAAAAACAGAACAGTCCCTCAAAGGAACTTCCAGTCTATCTAGGGGAGATATATAATATGCATATACAAAAAAAGGCATATATGAAAGATGATTTTGAGGGCTAGACACTAGCAACTGGGGGGCATCAGCAAAGGCCTCAGCTGAGCACTGAAGGAAACTAGGGATTTTGAGATGTGGCGGTCAGGAGGCAATGCATTTTCCAGACTTTGGGGAGGGCCAGTGCAAAGACACTGAGATGGGAGATGGAATGCCATGAGGAACAGCAAAGGGCCAGTTTATCTGGGCTGCAGTGTACATGGAAAGGAGAAATGGTTACCATCTAAGGTCCATTCTACCTATGATCAAAAGTGGACATTTTACTTTTGTCAAGGACTGTTAAGGGTCCCTCAACTTGTCTTTTGGAGGTGCCATATCTTCTAGAAACAGTGGTCTCAGAACATGCAGAAGGCCCTGAATGTGTCAAGGACAAAGTCCCCCCCAGCTGACATAATTTGTTGTTTGCATCCCAAGCTGGACTCCCTGTGTGTACTTGGGAGTCAAGACAGGCACCAATCAGTCTGCACTAGACTGGGAAATTGTTTGTGCAGCTGAGATCCTTGCAGATAAGCAGACCATCCTACCTTCAAAGTCTAGCCGTTCCCAAGGGAAATTAATGTGGCTTTTGCATTGCCTTACGCCTTCCTCTTCAAGAGGGGTTTTGCCTTTTTCCCATCTTTACTGCACCTTTCCCCTCCCGTGCCACACCCCTTTAGGTGGAGATTTCTGGTACCTCCTCTTTCCTCTTTCCTGCTGTTACAAGAATACAAACTTTTGCATGGATTGTGAACTCTTTGGGTTCCACATGCATGTTCATTTCTCTCGTAATAAACCTAGTTTTCACATAAGTTTTGTGAAGTTGTGATTGTCTGGTGACACTTTTCAACAGCTTTAATGAAACTACACAGCTCCAGGAGATGGCAGCAGTAGCTCTACAGAGAAGCAGCAAACTAAGAGGTAGGTCTGACTTTTGTGCTGGAAGTGTTTCCTCTTGCCCTGATGTGAGAGTCCACAGAAAATTGTAGCTCTTCCTGTAGATGTGTGGATGCATGGCAGAAAATGATTCTATAGTTTAATTTTCCTTTATAATTTACTGTTACAGGATGTTCTAATTAAATGCTCTGCTACTTGAAAAACATTAAGCTTAAATTCAACAATCGTATTAATAGGCACTTACTAGTGTAAGGTACGAGGAGCTGGAGAAAAGTGAAACTACTGACTAAAATGAAGAGTGTTGGAAGAGTGAAACTACTGACTAAAATGATAATGAATAAATGTTTGGATCATTAGTGTGTTTCATTTTTCTGTATCATGTAATATCATAAATAACCGAAAATAGACTGTAAGAGAATATAATGGTTTTGTGACCTCAGAGTTTGCTTTTCTCAAACACAATGAAAACTTAAAAAACCCAAGAATTTCTAAGATTGTACCTATAAAAATGTTTTCAAAATAAGCAAATAATGAATCAAAGGACAAAACAGACTATCCATGCTCTAGCTTGAATTTCGTCTTTGCCTATTATAATCAAAGTACAAATAGCAGTCATGTCTGATATTGACCAGGTAATTTCTACATAAATCAATTTGAACAGCCAAGGACCAAAATAAATACTTTTAACACTTAATATCTGGTAATGACTCCACATCCTTTGAAATGGAGTCTCAGAACAAGGTAAGAATTTTATTAATGTAATTCCTATGGGGAAATCCATCACAAACTCCAGGGGAGAAAAAAAAAAGTAAACCATAGTTTATTATTTTATTTTCACAGGTTCATTCCTATAGACTTCTAAACTGTAGTTTTGTGTAGAAGAATGCGGATTTTATCATTACCATCCCTCCATTGTCGAAAATGAATTTTGTGGTAGGTAGAGGCTAGATGTTCTAAGACGTAGCTGAACAAATTTACGTCCCCAGCCTCCAAAAATGGAAAATTCAAGCATTCGTTTTCAATTAACCCTAAGAAAGAGGTGAATATGGGTTGCCTCTGTGTTAATTACCAAAGTGAGAGGCCAGGTTTATTTTGCAATGTTCACAGGACCCTGTTAATGATGGAATCTGAGGATCTGGGGACATTCTGGAAATTTTTCTTGGCCCGATCTCCAGATCTGTCATCCAGAAAATGAAAAATGAAAGCATTTGACCAGTGGTTGGTATGATAACAATTTGGTATTTGGCTCTAACTTCCACAGGAAGCATAGAATTTCATATTTAGGGATGCATTATATTATCTATAAGTGAAATACCAAATATTCGTCATCAGCCATCACAGTGAACACGTACATGTTCTATTTTGTAGAAGCTAAGTATTTAATCAGAGGTTTGGCCCATCTAGTGGACAAAACTTAAATTAATAATAGGAAGGTGAATTAAATAGCATTTTGCTGGAGAAGGTGGCTATTCTGTAGGTAAATGATATGTCAGTATCTCTCAGGTGAAAAAAAATTCATAAGCCTACGACGCTCGGATTAGCAACAAGTAATGAGAAATCCAGACAATCCATTTTTTTTTAGATAAGGCTATTTTGGTACTTGCATAACCTGTGATTTTGAGTTAAAAGAAAACTAAAAGGTTTGACTGTCAATGTGAGGATTCTAGTGAATTTCAGATGAAGGTGAAAAGGCCTTCAAATACGGCTTTGGACCCTTTCCTCTGAAGTCTTGACTATCTGAGTTAAGAGAGAGAGAAGGAAAATACTGGCAACGTGGAAACTCCATTACTGAACAAAAAAATTTACATCTAGGTCGAGAACTCCTTTTCCTTAGAAATGTGGTATGAAAAGGGATGGAAGAGTCACTGGTGCTGAATTTCGAACTCCGTGGCCTGATTATTTAGCAGCTACTTAGGATTATTTAAGGAAATTAAATTCTAAGATAGAGCATCACCATCGGGCTGTTGGATGTTTAAGAGTTTCCAGGAAATCCTATAGCATTACAAAGTTTTGGTATAATCCTTCAGTTCTACAGATTCAAAAGTCCTTTATGGTCGATGTGCTCCACACATGGTAAACTGATACACAAATTAATTTTGGGAATATTAAAGGGAAAAGAGAGCAAGGTCCCAAACTGAAATATGAGAAAAGCACTGGCGGTACCAGGTGATATAATTAAATGGGCCAAGTCATCATCATATTACATACGACCAAAATCAAATCAAGTGTGTCTTGGTCATTAGAGAATCATTAAGGTCAGAGAATGTTTCTTTCTGTAGCGCAGCCTTTGTCTTACGCTTCTGCCTTCCCAGTGTGTGAGTACATGAAGCGGATGTTATAAGGGACTGCTCGGTGTGAGGCAGGAGAGGTAGTACACTGAGGTAAGGTAGGAAATTAAGGATCTACACAGATCCCAGGAAAGAGGGCTGGCTTAATTATGCGAGACGATCAGAAGATCAAATGGCAGACACGTACATAGGGGGACTTAGAAAACGAGGAGCATTTGGGCAGCGCAAAGTACAACAGAGGAGAGAGAAACAGGCCGAATCTCCTTTAAGATGGAGCAGACATCCCCACCCCCCCCGCACCAGCTTTCCAGACTGCTGGAGAGACGCTGCACACACACCTCAGCACTGTTGTAAGTGATTCTTCTTCAGCCCCTACTTTTCATTCACATCCAGCCACTGACAAAGTCTCGAGGCCGGTATACACTTTGACAGCTTGGATAAAGGAGCAGAAGCTCTAAGAGAAATGGAGGAGGAAATGGACCAACAGGCATGGTGGGAGGGAAGAATAAAGGCCTACAATCAGCCTGCAATCCTGCAGACACTCATGCCCACATCTCGCTCACCTCACGCACATATCTGCTTCATACTTCTTTCCATAAAGGATCCCTAGTAATGATGGATTCTTGTTTCCTCTGAAATTGAGTGTTACATCATAGACTGCTGCAACTGTAGTTAGAAAGAAGGATCGAGTAAATTCGCTGCAGGACAGCCAGGACACTGGCTTTCGCCCTTAAACAAACCTTAAATAACACTACAGGAAAAGTCAAAAGTAAAAAAAACAAATCCAAATATTTAATTCACACCCATTCATCATGGTTTTTTTTTCATTTTAAATATAAGTAAGACTTTTTTCACACAAATTATTTCATGTTAACCCTGACGCCTGACAGGCAGTATGGCAAAGTGAACAAAGAACAAGCACTGGAGTCAGGCAGCCCTGCCTCTGACACACTGGCTATGAGATGCGGGGCAAGTCCCCTGACCTCCTGGTGCTCTAGACAGGTCACTCTAAGACCTAAGCTGCAGAGAAGGTGCAGACCTGCTTTGGTAGAGGAGGTTCTTCATTGGGAACTCCCTCTACTAATGAAGTCACCGTACCTAATCCCAATGCGGAAGTCTGTCAAAGAAATGGCACTGTTGCTTAGGGATCATCTGGAAGGGCAAGCCTGAAAACCCTGTGTGTAACCTGAAGAAATCAGCCAATGGGAACCTGTCCTTACCTGTTCCCCTGAGACACTGGACTGCAGTGGTGAAGCCTTTGGTTCTGGGCAACAAATGGTATTTGAGTTTGGGTAATCCCTTAGATTCAGCCACTTCCATACTAATCCGATGCTTTGTCTCCGTAAATCGAGTTCCTTCACAATACAAGAGAAACTAGGACAGAAAACACAGAAAAGAAAGCCACCAAATATATCTCAAAAAACAACTTTTCTTATACGCAGTCTTCCTAATTTGATTTTTAAAATTATTAGAAACATCTAAATTGTTAGAAAACTTAGAAATGTATCTAGAATTCTTAGAAAAGTACTATTTTCCTCTTTCAAAAACTGTTCTTATCCTTTGATCATTGCACTGTTGGGAGATCACATGTCATCAGTATTATAGATACGCTTCACATATTTCTATCCAATAATTCCTTTTATTTCAACTCCCATTCAATTTGACTGATATTTATTGAGCACCTGCCATGTACAAGGTGCTATGTTAGATACTAAGGACACAAATTTAAAAACAAAGCAGTCCCTACCCTCGAGGAGCTCACCTTCTCTTTGGGGCAAGGAGGAGAGTTTGGATTAGGTCGTTGCTAAAAGTTTCTTTTAGCTCAGAATTTATGACCCTAAGACATGAAACTCCAAGATATCTCTTTGGAAAGGAACTTTTTTCCTAGTTATGTAAGTGGAATAAAAAAGGATTCCACTGTTTTGCACAGAACCAGACTTAAAAATGCCATAGTTAAATCCAAGGCTTTAAGAGACATCCAGTTCATTTTTTTGACTAGCCATGGGATTCTTACCACATCAGATAGAGTATAGATTACAGATGTCCACAAATGATTCCTTTTAGTAAATCTTCTTCCTCATCCCTTTTCAAAAGGGATGCTAAAAATCAGATGTGAAATATAAGTGATATGGGTGACCTCTATGTAGAGAAGAAAATTTGTTTTTCTTTTCTAATAATGAAGCCATAAAAAAGAGAAGTTATCTGTGAAGAATAATCTTAGCTGGGCCACTTGGAGGGTGATGTTGATCAACTATTTCTCTGAAGAAATTAAAAAAAAAAACTCTGCAAAATAAAACACCTTAGTTTATCCATTTTCTTACGGCTGATGCCCCCAGAACTGGGCTGGTGAGATAAAAAGTTTGAAGAGGAGGCACTTTTCCTCTCTAAGGAAGAGGAATGCTCTTTCTTCCTTCTGTCTTGCCACATGCAGCCCTAGGGCTAGCTCAGTACCAAATTCAGGGCACAAGCTAAGCAGGAAAAGCATGGGCTAAGGGTAGTTGGCTGTTTTGAAACACTAATAGTTGGAAAGCATTGCCCAAAGTTACACAAGACCTTTGCATAAGCAGGGTCTTTAGAAAGTTCTGGTTTAGTTTTTACTCTTTAAACTTAGAAACCTTATAGTTTTCAAAAACTTTAAACAAAATTAACGGCAAAGAACTGTTTTTTCACAATAGGATGGGTTTTAATTCTGCTTACCACAAACATGTGGTAAGCGAACCTTTTCTGACGTATCTGGAAAGATACTGTTTACCTTTTCATTTACAGTAGAGTTTTTGTATTTGTTACAGAATATTAAATAACAGTCAATTTTATATGACTATGTAATGAAGTTCTACTCTTTCATAAATTTACTTTTAAATGACATTTATAGATTACTTCTATCACACATAAAAGCTAAGATATTAAACTTTAACACAAATTATTTTTAAGACCCAGTTTTCTAACTAAAAAGATGTCCTCATCTAGCAGCACTCTGAACTCTGCAGGCACTTACCCACATGTACTCAGGATAGTCAGCCAAACATTTTAATCCTTCAATAACAGTATCCCTGTCTTCTTCCCACTTTCTTTTGCAGAATACAATCTCTAGAAAGTACCACGTCCAGCCAATAAGGGGCACATAAAGCAATTCTTTCTTAGCCAGGACTTTAGAGCTCTAGAGATAGAAAAGAAGAATAATGTATATGCACGAGCAAAGTAAAAAATAAATAAATTCATGTTGAGATCAGGTAGGATTGTCTAGACTATAGAACACTTGAACTGGAATCAAAAGACCTTTATTCCCATGCTAGTTTCTCTAATAATTTGCTTACAGTATCAGGCAAGAAATCATTTCTTTGTGCCTCAGTTTCTTCACTTGCAAAATGAGGATACCACTATATTGGTCTGAATAGGGGTCCCTTTAGAGCAGGCCTGCATAACCTATGGCCCATGCATGCCAAAGGATTTCCTCTACAAATAAAGGATGTTTTCCTCTACATTTTTCGAGGGCCCCTGAAATCCTCTGCCAAGCAGCGAGGAGGCCCCGCAGTCCTCAGGTAGTGCAGGCCTGCTTTAGAGCAAGAGTTCTAACTCGGTTCTATGAATTTGTTTTTTAAAATATTTTTATAACTGAATTTCAATATAATTGGTTTCCTTTGTAATTCTATGTCTTTGAATTTATAGTTTTGAAAACATTTTTCTGAGGAGTCCATTTGGTTCACCAGACTCCCAGGGGGTCCACAACATGAAAAAAAAGGCTAAGAATCTGTTTCAGAACATGGCTCATCAGCTGTTGATCACTATTGACCATTTGGTGGTAGACTGTAACCTGACTGCTGGCAAGGCAATGAGCTGCCACCATGACCCTGTGTAGGTGGGCAGAATTCCTAGGAATAATGGGAGCTGCGGCTAAAGACTATCTTATCTCCTTCCCTTGCAGTCAATCTGCTTCCAAACTTTTCAAAGATATCACCATCCTCAACCAAGTCCATTAGTTCCAGAGTCTCTAACCAACAGAGTGAACTCAAGACTTTGGAGAAATTTTAAAATGGTTTCTTTCTCGTAAAGAGTTTGGAGACCTATGAATTAGACTTTAAGCTTGGAAATAAACTTGTAATAGAAAGTGATAATATTTCAGATTTGTGTCAAATGTCAGCTGTGAAGTGGAAAAAAAGTCAGGGACTACAGAAGGTACAGACTATTTTCTATTACAACAAACTCCAAGGGAATACAAATATTCTTTTGCCAGCATATCCTTTGCCAAGACATCCTCCCTCCCCACCTCTCCAATGTCCACCTAACCACAGATGAGCACCCTCTACTTTATTGAGATCAGGATCATTAATATAATGTGTAATGTCCTTCAACTTCCCTTCCACCACACTTCAAAAATGCTATGTATCTTCAGCCATTTTCTTTCCCTTTTCTTCCATCTTCAAAAATAGGTGGTTCTTCTCTTTGCCAATGCTAATACCTTCACCTATGTCTTTGATTCCATATCTTGCTACTTTGCCCCAATATGCTGCTCTATCAATGTAGCTGGCAGGTTTGGTGCACATAGGCATGGTTTAAAGTAATTAACAGACTGGGGGCACCTACGTGATTCAGACATTTTGTCAAAAAAAGTATTAAGCACTTACTATGTCCTGGGCACTGTGCTAAGTTCTGAGGATACAAAGAAGGACAAAAATAGTCAATCCCCTCAAGAAGCTCACATTCTAATGCAGAACACAACATGTAAATAACTAGGTATATACGAGATATACCTAGGCAGTTAGGTGGCACAATTGAGTGCTGGGTCTGAAGTCAGGAAGATTAATCTTTGTAGAGTTCAAATCTGGCCTCAAGACACTTACTAGCTATGTGACCCTGGGAGAGTCACTTAACCCTGCTTGCCTCAATGTCCCCATCTATTAAATGAGCCGGAGAAGAAAATGGCAAACCATGCCAATATCTGCCAAGAAAACCATAAATGTGGTCACAAAGAGTTAGACATGACTGAAAATGACTGAACAACAAATACAAGATATATACAGAGTAGATCAAAGGTAATCTCAGAAGGGAAGGGACTAGTAGCTGGAGGAACCAGGAAAGGGCTCCTGAAGATGGGCTCTGAGCTGATTGTGAAAGGAAGCCAGGGAAACTAAGAGATCAAGGTGGAGAAGGAAAGCATTCTAGGTGTGGAGGAGAGTCAGTGAAAAGGCATGGAGATGGGAGATGAATTGTCATCTAAAAGCAACAGTAAGGAGGGCAGTGATGCTGGATTGTAGTATATGGAGAGGGCAGTAAAGTATAAGAAGAATGGAAAAGCTAGGACAGAGTCAGGCTAGAAAGGGCTTTACATTTGATCCTGGAGGTAATAGGGAGCCATGACTGTATTGAGCAGGAGAGAGACACAGTCAAACCTACACGTCAAATAAATCACTGGTAGATAAACAATTGGAGTGTTAAGAGACCTGAAGAAGGAAAACCAATTAGAAGACTAGGGTAGTAGTTGGTGATAAATTCCAACAAACTTTGCCAGAACCTTAAAGGCAGAGTCTGCATTTTTTTTTT
>JAQQSZ010008073.1:0-13141 GCA_028646595.1 Phalanger gymnotis | reverse complement strand
TTCTCCTCGTTAGCTTTTTGGACCTCTTTTGCCATTTGAGTTAGTCTATTTTTTAAGGTTTTGTTTTCTTCAATATTTTTTTTCAGCATTTTTTTGGTTCTCCTTTAGCAAGTCATTGACTTGTTTTTCATGGTTTTCTTGCATCCTTCTCATTTCTCTTCCCACTTTTTCCTCTACTTCTCTAACTTGCTTTTCCAAATCTTTTTTGAGCTCTTCCATGGCCTGAGACCAGTTCATGTTTTTCTTGGAGGCTTTTGATGTAGGCTCTTTGACTTTGTTGACTTCTTGTTGTATGTTTTGGTCTTCTTTGTCACCAAAGAAAGATCCAAAGTCTGAGACTGAATCTGAGTCTGTTTTTGCTGTCTGGCCATATTCCCAGCCAGCTTACTTTACTCTTGAGTTTTTCAGCAGGGTATGACTGCTTGTAGTGTAAAGAGTACTTTGTTCTAAGTTTGAGGGGACGCGCCGTTGATTTCAGAGCAATTTCTATACAGCCAGCTCTGCCACACCAGCACTCCTCCTTCCTCAAGAACCACCAACCTGGACCTGATGAAAATCTTAAGCAGGCTCTGCACTCCTGCTCTGATCCTCCACTTAATTCCTCCCACCAGGTGGGCCTGGGGCCAGAAATAACTGCAGCTGTAGTTCTGTAGCTGCACCTCCCCCCGCTGCTCTGGGGTGGTGGCCGAACTGCAAACTCTTTTCACTCTGTCCCCCACAGGTTTTCCCACTAACCTTCTCTGTTGTCTTTGGTGTTTGTGGGTTGAGAAGTCTGGTAACTGCCACAGCTCACTGATTCAGGGCTCCTGGTCTGGTTGGTCCTGCCGCTGCGGTCGCTGGGCTCTGCTCCCCTCTGCTCCGTGTGCAGTAGACCTCATCCAGTGACCATCTGGGCTGTCCTTGGCTGCATCCCTGCTTCCCTCTGCTATTTAGTGGGTTCTGCAATTCTAGAATTTGTTCAGAGCCATTTTTATAGGTTTTTGGAGGGACCTGGCAGGGAGCTCACGCAAGTCCCTGCTTTCCAGCCGCCATCTTGGCTCTGCTCCGCCCCTCCCATCTTCCATCAGCACTTGTCAGTAGGGATTCTTGTTCAAGCATAGTTTGGACTAATTGGCCTCTGAGGGCAACACTTAGATTTTCTGGCTCTAAATTAAGATCCTGAAGCAGCAAGCATCTGGTAGGGGACTGATCTTGGACCTTCGCTAGTGAAGAAAGGAAGGAAACAAACATCTATTAAGTGCCTACTATGTGTCAGGCACTTTACAAACTTCTCATTTGATCTTCACAACAACTCTGGGATTTAGATGCTATTGTTATCCTCATTTTACAGTTGAGGAAACTGAGTCAGACATAGGTTAAGCAATTTGCTGAGGGTTGGGAGGAGAAGTCACACAACTACTAAGTGTCTGAGGCTGATTTGAACTTAAGTGTTCTTGACTCCAGGTCATATACTCCATCCACTCTGCTTTCTAGCTGCCTCACTGCCTTACTGGGAACACTGCTTTTGCCTAAATCTAGTCTAGGATAATGACAGTCTCACAAATATCAAGGAATCATTTATGTTTAACTGGTCTACTATACTCCAGGAGGAAGACAATCTCCTCAAGTAGCAAAAGTTTTGTTCATAAGAGGTATTCTATATGCCAGTCTTGGCAGGCATGACCTCTGTTAAGCATCTTTTATGTAGAGAGGTCTGGACTAGCAAGTCATTATGAGGGGAGACAGAGGAGTGAAAGGTGTAGTCACTGGAGGTATTTAAGATGTAATTGAGATCTACTTGAGACTCTGAGCCCTATAAACACAAGTTACAACATAAAAAAGCATGTATGCCCACCTCCCTGGGCAAATCTCTCCGATCACATTAAAAATCACCACTATTCGGAATGACTTTAGAACTTCAGATTCAAATAGAGAATGGAGAATCAAGTACAGAGATCACTCTCTCACTTTGGTTCCAACTAAAGGTGAGTCATCAGGCGAGTTATTCGATTCTCTGTTATAGATTTAGAATTTCAGTATTGGAAGGGTTCCTGGAAATCATCTAGTCTAACCCATACCTGAAGAAATCTTCTCTACAATATTCAGGCCAAATGGTCAACCATCCTCCCAATCCTCCCACCATTGATTGGAAACTCAGTATCCCTTATGCCAACTAATTCCACAATGATTTCTTTATATGAAGCTTAAACTGGCTTCTTTACAACTCTTACCAATTCCTCCTAGTTATGTCCTTTGAGACCAAGCAAAATTTCTCTTTCCTATGATGGCTCTTCAGATGCTTGCAGGCACTGTCATCTCTCATACTCCTTCCTAAGTCTTCTCTTTGATTTTCTCTGCTTATGTAAAATATGACAGCATTTGAATCATTTTGAGCTCACTGTATTATTGTCATTTTGGATGGGTCTGTGATCTCTTTGATAATGGCCCTACTTCCAGCAATGCGGATTGCTTTCCACCTGCCACCTCTGTGATTTTTGCTCATGTTTGTTTATAAGTCTTCCATAGAGAGTCTACACAATGTGCTGGGGAAATTCTCAAGTTTCTCTTAAGACCGAATCTGGTATTTAATAGACACTTAAAAACAGCAGGGGCAGGTAGGTGGCACAGTGGATAGAGTACAAGGTTTGGAATCAAGAAGACTCATCTTCCTGAATTCAAATCTGGTCTCTGACACTTATTAGCTGTGTGACACTGGGCAAGTCACTTACCTTTGCTTGCTTCAGTTTCCTTATATGTAAAATGAGCTAGAGAAGGAAATGGAAAACCATTCCAGTATCTTTGCCAAGAAATGGGATCATGAAGAGTCAGACATAATGAAAACAACAAATAAAAAAAAATAGGTGATTGATTGTTTGCGTGGATACCAGTGGAGCACACAGGATACCTATCAATACCCATTACTCACAATATGTGACACATCCCATCTTCATTTCCGGTCATACATCTTTCTGAGGACAACCTTTATGTTGCTTCATTTATGCAGGTATTTATAATGTGTTAGTTACAGTCTGTTCTGTGATCACTGTCTGCTTGCCAATTGCCCTTTGGGTGAATCTCAACTTTAATTCTTTGTCGACTGTGCTATTCTTTGACTTCCATTGGATTAGTATCACAATCAAATGAGATAATGTATGTAAAGTTGTTTGGAAATCCTAATAAGCAATCACTTATACATTATTAGTATCATCACCATAGTGATCCATAATTGAATGTTATGGTTAGAATTTCCATAGTTACCCTTTTATTAACCATAGTCTTTAATTAGTTCTGAGTTCTTTCTAATATTTTCCAAGTATTGGGGGGATAAGACAGACTGACAGAGAGACAGAGACAAAGAGAAGGTGGTAGGGGGAGAAAGGGAGAGAGACAGAGAGACAGAAACAGAAAGAGATTGAGATTAAAGTTTTAAATATTTATTGATTCTGTATTATAAGGTAATGGTAACTTTCCTGGAAGTACATCGAATGACATCTAAAATTTTCGTCAGTAACTTTTATCAGGGATTTTTATCAGGAACTGGGGAGTTTCTCATTGCATTGCACTAAACTAAAAGGAGTGGCTAGCAGCCTAGAGGGAAAGGATTAGAGTATAAAATGAACTTGACAAGTTAGATAAATAGTTAGTAATAAATAAAGGGAAGTTTAATGAAGAGCAGTATGGAGGAAAAACAAATTACATAATGCAGGAAGTGAAGTGACTCTCTAGGCACAAATATAACAGAAAAGGTGAGGGGGTTGTTGTAAAACACAGATTAAGTATGAGTCAGAATTTTGTTAGTGTTAGAGTGATATATTTGAAGAAGCAATTTAACACCCCCTCCAATTCCCTAATACTGTCTATTCCTTTGACTTTTGGGGTACTATACTCTTTGTTTTTTCCTATTTCTTTATCATCTGTTTCTCTTTCTGGTTATTCTTCATGTTTCCTCCTTCCTCCCTCCATTAACATAGGAATTTCCCAGTTCTCTGTGCATAGACCTCTTTTCTCTCCACATCCTTTCCCCTTGCTAAGATCTACTCTCATGGTTTAAATTGTCACCTCTTTGTAGATGATTCCCAAATCAATGTATCCAGCCAGACTTCTCTTTTGAGCTCCACACCTGGATTTCCAATTACCTGCCGGCCATCCTCACCTGCATATTTTACTGTCACTATGAGTTCAACAAGTCCCAAAAGGAATTCACCAACCTTTCCCCCAAACTTGCTCCTTTTCCTAGTTTTCTTATATCCATTAATAATACCATGCTCAGTGCCTTTGTGATGGGTGGAGTTGGTGAGAGCTTGGAAGAGAAACACTTGGGCAGAAGCTCATCTGTGTTTATGGCAACACCAGGCTCCCAATGACTCATGCCCATGTATGAAGCAATTTTTGACTTCACAAATTTTCACACATCTCAAATCTCCACAATATCACTGGCGTTAGTCACCTTCTTGGTATTCTTACTAAAGCCAATCTAACTTAAGCCTTCATTAATTCATGCTTATTGTTGTTCAGTCAAAACCAGTTCTACGTGACCCCGCATACAGTCTGTGGGGTTTTCTTGGCAAAGACCCTACAGTAGTTTGACATTTCCTTTTCCAACGTGTCCCCATTTTACAGATGAGGAACTGAGACAAATAGAGGTTAAGTGACTTGCCCAGGGTCACACAACTGGTAATTGTCTGAGGCTGGATTTGAATTTAGAAATTCTTGACTCCAGGCCTGGTGCTCTATCACACTAGGACTGTTATAAAAATCTACTCACTGATTTCCTTGACTCAGGCCTTTCTTTTCTCTTGTCCATCCTACTCTCTATAGTTCAAAATCTTTAGGGGTTCCCACTGCCTGCCAAATGCAATCGAAATTCCTTAGACTGAATTCAAGACCCTCTAGTCCAGCCCTAGTTCACACTACTTCCCTTTCATGTGTTTTATGTTTCAGCCAACCTAGAAGACTTACTGTTCTTTGAACACATCCTCATTCCTGCTTCTTTAACTTGCCTCATCTCATTTCCTATAGCCTAGTTTACCTATCCCCACATCCACCTACTGACATCCTATCTACTTTTTAAAGCCAAGATCTACTACTACCTCATCCATGAAGGCTACCCTCTCCTGCCCAGCCAGGAGTGATTTCTTTTTCTTCTAGTCTCACAGAACTTTGGACTTCTTTTATTAACTTTAAAGAGCCTGTTATTTCATTACTGTGGTTAATTCTCTTCTTCCACACCGACTATCATCCTATATCATGAAACTTATGCCCTTATCATTTTATTTTTATGTGTGCTTATCTAAATTATAAATTCTTTGAAGGCAGAAATTGTCTTTATTTTTGCATATCTTTTTTGTGTCTAGCACAGTACCTTGCACATACTAGGTATTTATTAAATGTCTAGTGAATGAATTAGTTATTTGCAAAGTGCTTGTAGCTGGAGCTGTCATAATAAGGTCCGATCACTGTGAAAGAGTACATAGACAAGACTTATGCCAGAACCTTGAGGGATGGCCTATACTGGGCCAAAGGTGGGTGGGGGTGTTGCTAGTGAGAAAAGGCAGTGAAAGAGGAATGATCAGAGAAGTAAGAGAAAAGAAGGGTTTGGTATCACACAAGCCAGGCAGGGAGAGAACTTAAAGAATAAGGAGAGAGTTAATAGTGCCATTTGTGGCAGAGATATCAAAGAGGAAGAGGAATGAAAAAAGACTACTGGATTTTGCAATTAGGAGGACATTGGTGATCTTGGAGATGATGTTTCAACAGAATTTGGGTTGATAGCAGAGGCTAGATTTCCAGGGTTAAGGAATGAGTTGTTGGTATTAAGGAAGGGGGAGCGAAGAGTGCAGACACTGAGTGACATTAATAGTGGCACTTAATATTCGAAAGAGAAAGATGACTACCTATCTTTATCATCTTTGAAGATGGAATAAAAGGAAATTAACTGAATTTACAGTGAGAGATTGAGGCTAGACGTTAGAAAGAATGCATTATTAATCTCCATCTCATTTGATATTTATATTTTAATAGTAGTACCTAGTTATTAGAAAGAATTAATCTCCATGCCAGTAGATATTGATATTTTAATGATAGGACATTTCTTTTATCTCCTTGGCTATTCAATTCTGAAAGTTTAAAGTGTTCCTTATTAAAATGATACCTAAAGAGTTTTCTTTGTACTGCTACAACGTTCTGTCTGATATTTCACTTGAAGTAGTTATTTTATAAATGTATACTTTACATGCAGCCTTCCTCCATCCAGATAGGACCTATTGCATATGTATGTGCTAAGAAGACATATCCTTCAAAATAAATAGGAAATGTTCTCAAATACATAAAAATGTTCTCAAAATACATAAAAAGTAGTAGCTTAATTTTCCTGACTAAATTCGGAGGTGACCTGTTATAGTGGGAAAAGCCTTAAATTCAGAATCAGGAGGAAATGAGTTCGAATCCTTCCTCTGACACCTACTAGTCATGGGACCTTGGGTGAATGAAGCTGATGAAAGGTAAGGTCTAGTTAAAACATTTCTGTGAGCATAAATATGAGGACATATAATGTGACTATTCTCCACGCCACTTTTCTCTCATTTATTAGTTTTGGATGTATCATATATAGTTATATTTGTAACATTCAGTTGATACTGTAATTTCTATATATAGACTCTATTGGCACCCAGCGTTCTAAATCTTACATACTTCTCTAAGACTTATAGGCATGGCATGTTTCTGTAGGAAAATGAAGCATAAAAGGAAGAATGTTGTTGAAAGTTAAAATTATATGATGATATTGTCACAAGAGTGTTTGCATGTAAACTAATGAAATCTCCATGAGTGTAGCACCTACATTATTTCTACAGGGCGTTTTGCCAGAGTTTTTTGAAGCCTTTTGTATAGTCATTAATCTATCAGTCATCATCACAATTTACATTTGAGATAAATGGAGTGCTTTCCCATTTTGGTACCATGGGAAACAGCAGAACAAAATTTAAATAGCTCACCATATAAGCTAATGGTGAAAAAAATCCAAGCTGTTAGAGTTAGTAATCTAGAATCAGTCAATCAACAGGCATCTATTTATTAAGCACTGTGCTAGGCCCTGGTGATACAAATATAAATATAAAAACATGATAGGCTTCTGCTGTCAAGAAGCTTTCATTTTACTATGGTAATACTATGAAATGTTCGTAAGTAAATACAGTATACGAAAGAACTACAAAATCATGGATGGGGAGGACACCTAACAAGTTGTGGAATCAAAAAAGGCTTCTGGAAGGAGGTGGCATTTGAGCTGAGCCTGAAGAGAAATAAGGCAGCTAGGTGGTGCAATGGTTAGAGGGCTGAGCCTGGAATCAGAAAGACAAGATTTCAAACCTGGCTTCAGATACTTACTAGCTATGTGAACTTGGGCAAGTCACTTAACCTCAGTTTCCTCATCTGCAAAATAAGGATAATAATAGCACCTGCTTCTCAGGGTTGTTGTGAGAATCAAATGAGATACTATTGGTAAAAGTGCCTAGCACAGAGTAAGCACAATATAAACAAACAAACGGTAGCTCTTAGCTCTCCATTTTTATTAGAGAGAAAGGTAGGGGCTCCAAGAGGCAGAAATGAGGTAAAAGTACATTCCAGGCATGGAAAGAGAGATTGTGAAAAAGTAAAGAGCTTGATGATGAAATATCATGTACAAGAATCAGCAAATAGGACCATTTGTCAGAATGTGGCGCGTATGAGAGGGAGCCATGTGCTGCATTATCAGCCTAGCAGCTTCCAGACTAGGAAGGGCTTTAAATGCCTAATGAAAGTACATACTTTATCTTACAGGCAAAGGGGAGCCACTGAAGCTTATTGAGTTTGGGTATAATCGTCAGTCCTGTACTTTAAGAATATCAGTTTGATAGATAGCTATGTGAAGGAGGAATTAGAATAGAGACAGACTTAAGACAGGGAGAGCAATTAGGAGGCTATTTCAGAAGTCCAGGTGAGAGGTTATGAAGGTCTGTTTATGAGGTATGGTTATGGAGCAGAGAGAAAGGAATGGATATAGGAGATATTGAGGAGGTGGGATGGACAAAACTTGGCAAGATGTAAAAATTCATTATATCCTGAAAATAGGATAATTAGCTTTGTCCAAATGTAGACAAATATTTGGGGTCGCTAAGTGATGCAGTAGATAGAGCACTGGGCTTGAGTCAGGAAGATCTGAGTTCAAATGTGACCCTAGATACTTAATAGCTTTGTGACACTGGGAAAGTTACTTAACCACTATTTGTTTCAGTTCCTCATCTGTAAAATGGGGACACTGAAGAAGGAAATGACAAACCACTTCAGTATCTTTGCCAAGAAAACCCCATGTTTATATGGCATTTTAAGGTTTGCAAATTACATATGTTAGCTCATTTGACCCTCACTACCCTGGGAGAAAGGTGCTAGTATTGGCCCCATTTTGCAGATGGGGAAACCAAGGCTGAGAGGTTAAGTGACTTGCCCGTGGTCACATAGCTAGTAAGACAGGATTTTAACTCAGGCATTCCTGACTCCAAGTCCAATTGCTTGCACCACTGAACCATCTCTCTGAAGTGAAAGAGTCCCTTCCTCATCCTGTTTCTCTTTACTTTCCTCATTTGGATTCTAAACTTATCCTATTCTGTTATTGGCTCTCTCATGGGAAAGAGAGGAATAAAAACAACAAGAGAGATGGGTTAGCCAGTTGCCTTATATGTTAAGATAAATTTGATATGGATCCTCTTTGTTCCTGTTTTACATACTTCCTCCTCTCTGCCTTCTTGGTTTCTGATTACATACTCTTGGATCTCTGTCAACTGTGTACCTGTACCTGGACATTGAACTGATTGTCCTTCCTTCTTTTTGACCTATGTTTAGACTTTCTGCCGTCATTGTCTAACATACTATTGATGATGTGAAAAGATCACTTAGGAAAGATGTGGCTAAATACAAAGATCTAGGAGCCAGTCATTTGCATAGGGATAATAGTTGAAACCATGGGACCTAGTAAGGTCAACAAGAGAGAGAGGAGAGGGCCCATGATAGTTTTTTGGCACACCCACAATTTGGGGACAGGATATAGGTAATGACTTAGGAGGAGTGGTCAGACAAGCAGGAGAAAAACCAGGGAAAACAATGTCACCGAAACCTAGAGAGCACCGACACTGGTTTCCTTGCTGTTTCTTGTATAGGACACTCCATCCCCTGAATGTGCATTTTCGCTGACTGTTCCCCATGCCTAGAATTCTTTCCCTCTCCATCTCTACCTCCTGGCTTCCCTGGTTTCCTTTAAGTCCCAGCTAAAATCCTACCCCTACCCCCAAATGCTAGTATCTTCTTTGTGCTTATTATTTCCAATTTATCCTGTGTATTGTTTGTTTATAAATAGTTGTTTGCAAGTTGTCCCCTCCATTAGACTGTAAGCTCCTTGAAAGCAGGGACTCTTTTTTGCCTTTCTTTGTATCTGGAAGTGGCACATAGTAGGAGCTTTAACAAATACTTATTGACTGACTGGTCAACAGTATCATATTCTGCAGAGAGGTGAAGAAAGTGAAGAATAACACTAGCCTATGATATTTTTCTTTATTTGGACAAAGCTGATAGCTCCATTTACAGATAGGCTCATCTATGTGTAGATGGGCTACTACAGAGTTACTCAGTACATAAAGTATAATACTATTTATTTTTGGTCTTAGAGAAGCAACATGGAAAGGTGGATAGAGAACTGGTTTCAGAGCTAGGAAGACCCAGGTTCAAGTGCTGCCTCTGATACATAATGTCTGTGTGATTCTGGGGAAGTCGCTTGACCTCTCATTGCTCTGAGCATTTCTCAAAGACCAGAGAATTACAGAGAAGGTACCGACATATATTAATTGGTAGAGGGAGTTTCCTTATTTGATAAGTCCCTCTATTAATGAAACCACAGGTCCAATTCCTTCCCTCTAGAGAAATATTAGTTTTCTTATTTGCATGCATTTTATTGACTATTTCATGGGATCATAGATATAGCATTGGGAGGAATCTTAGAGGTTCAACTCTAGTTTTACAGATGAAGAAACAGGTACAGGGCAGTTTGTGTGGTAGAGCTGGAATTCAAACCCTAGTCATCCAACTCCCAAACTAGCTTATCCTTTCCATTATACCATGTTGCCTCTGGACACTCAGTAGTTTCACACTCTTCTCTGCTTGCTTGTGGGAGAATGGTTTTTTAAATTTCAACATTCCCACGGTCAGTACTGTACTCAAGTGGTCTAGGAAATGCCATTGTGTATTGTGGGAAAGTCAACTTGTTCTCTTTGACTTATATCAAAACTCCTATCACAGCTTTTGGAACTTTTTCGAGCGGGCTAAAGAATAACATGAAGTTTGGAAATGTGAGGCAGAAAAAGATGCCCCAAACTGTGGTCAAGGGCATGCTGAAAGAAGCCCCTCATCTGATAATTTGGTTGGAAATAGCCACTTCATTCAAATACACATATGAATGCTGCTGAGTCGGCACCCTCTATGAATATGACAATCTGAATTCATCTTATAGTTGTTGCTAAAGCTAGGTTTATTTGCTTTACTGGTTGAATGGAGATGATAATTTTGCCACTTTCTTCAAGTTCTTTAAACCTTTTAAACATTTTTTGGGGTGAAATTTGACCTTAAAGAATAACATCCTTCTTCCCAAATTAAGAAATGCTTTTCTATGTTACCTTCAATGGTTCAGTTTTTTTTAAAGCAATGATAAACTTAAAATAACATATTGAGAGACTTGTTTTTGTGTGGAACACAGGCCAAATCTTCTCTAATGGAAACCCCTTGTGTGTGACTTGTTTCTTGTGAGCTCTGAGGTTTATATGTGAGTGATGTAAGCTTAGCTAGTATAGAATTTGTGAGTTCCAAACCTTTCCGGAGTGCTGTTTTTATGAGAATGAGATCAGTTTTTGAAATTTTTTTATATAAAGACATAGAGGCGAATGTTTGATTACATATCAATGCTGTTGTTCCCATCCTAATTTATATATTAATCCGAATTAACTTTTAAAGAAATTCACAAAGTCTCACTATACATGAAAATTAAAGAACATACTTTTATTAAGCTGTGTACCCTGCAAAGACAGTGATTCATACTTACTCAACTAGATTTGTGATCTTAGAGATGTGTTTATTTCATTGCATGATACAGATCACAACTTAGGTATGCTTGCCCATATTGTGTAATTAATGTCCATGTTCTCCAATAAGTTTGACATAAGAGTCCAACCAGTGTGCTAGGGACCACCCTCTCTTTCTTTTGAGATCTTGAGGATACCAATGGAGCATGTGGACTGTTCCCTCACCCTCACCAATTAATGAGCCATTTTTTTTATTGGTACTTTAATGATAATCCTATACAATATTCAAGAACTCAAAGTCTTGCTACCCTGAGTTCTTGCATGGGGGCTAAGAGGTGTGTGTGTGTGTGTGTGTGTGTGTGTGTGTGTGTGTGTGTGTACATGGTTATTCATTTATAGAGTTTTGTCTATTGCCTTTTTGTGTGTGTGTGCGTGTGTACACATGGTTATTCATTTATGGAGATTTGTCTATTGCCTTTTTTTAATGGAGACCTACAAATGAGTTAAATGCTGATGTTTCTTGGGTGACAGGAAAGCAAGGAAAATTTTGATGTCCCTAGGAGAAACAATGAAGAAGGGACAAAGACCAACACCACCTCTTGGCCCTCTGAGATGAGGGCATGGGGTAAAAAGTGACTGGTATCACAAAGTATAACAACCAGTGATCCTTTATAGGAAATCCAGATTTCTCTTCCTGATGTAATGAAGGTAAGGGAAAAGGTCCACTATGAAAGCAACTTGGGTTAACAATGTAATGAACATTTGAAAGGGCACAATGGAAGACTTAGGCTGGGGAGAAGACTGAATAAGTAGAAGTAGGACTGGGATGAACAGCAACGAGATTTTAGTAAGGGCATAGCAGCAGTATAAGGGTTGTGTCAAGGGTAGCACATTTGGATGCCAGAGATCAGAAGATATAAACCATGGCCCAGAACTGAATCTTTGTGTTATACAGATGGTATTCTATCTCTGGGAATACCTCATACAAAATCTTTTATTGGCTCATGTCCTCACTCCTTGTTTCTCCTGGAGACATCAAAATTGTACAGTCCATATGCTCCATTGATATCTTCAAGATGTCAAGAGAAGGAGAGAGTGGTCCTCATGCCAAACTTATTGAAAAGCATGAGCATTCAACACACAATATGAGCAAGCATAGATAAATTGTGACTTGCATTATTATATATAACTACATCTATGAGATCAAAGATCTATTTGAGTGAATATTAGCTATCCACAACATCATACTATAATATAAATATTAAAATATTATAATATTTTGAATGCATAAACACCCAACTATTAAAAAATGTAAATATTCATCTCCTTTAAAATATTAGTTTTTTAAATTATATATAGTATTCCTTGTGCATTCTTAATTGTATACAAGAAACAAACCTGCGCTACTTTGAGAAATGCCAAAGGGAATTATGCATCGGAAGAGTCTGTTTCAACATCTCTGACCATTATGGATGTTAGCAGATAGCTGTTGTGTGTTAATGGTAACCAAGGTGCTGGGTAGACCAAGGATTTGAAACCTTAAGTAGAAAAAGAGACATTTTCATGGAGCAGTGGGAAGAATATTAGATTTAGAGCCAGAGGAAGGACCTATTTTCATATCCTGGCTGCCATTTACTGTCTTTTTGGCCCTTGGAGAATCATTTTACCCTCTTTGGGCTTCAGAGTACTCAGCTCTGAAATGAAGGAGGGTTGAGTGGTGGGGCTGTGGGCTAGTGGGATTGAGGCAGGGAAGAGGACAGACTAAATTGCCTTTAAGGTCTCTTCTGAATCTGATCTGAACCTCAGATCCTATAATTTGAGGTTACAGATCCATGAAGTATTCCTGTATTAAAACTTTTCGAAAAGCCACATTATATTAAATATCTATGATTTTTAAAAACCATTATTTATTTATTTAATATTTTTAGTTTTCAGAATTAATTTTCTTTTTTTTCACTATGAAAATAACTTCTTTTTATTTTAATTTATTTTTGACATGTTTGGTTGTCAGCACTGATTTTCACAGGCATTTGAATTACAAATTTTCTCCCCATTTCCTCCCCCCC
>JAQQSZ010008071.1:0-13142 GCA_028646595.1 Phalanger gymnotis | reverse complement strand
TAAGGAAATGTTGATAGTATGTGCAGATATCTGTTCTTTTATCTATTTTCAATTTAGGGACATCAATTGTGTATATGAAATACCATTAAATTGCTCACCTCATCTTGATTTTGAGGTTTGATTTAGCAAATCAGTTATTAGATGGTACAGACAACTGATTCTGAAATGATTGCACCATCGATAACCATTCATTTTCTGTCCAAACTTAATCAATTTTACATTTTGCGATGTTATTTGTTGCTCATAATATCCATTATCCCCTTATCCCACCCCTCACTCTCTTTTTAAAGAAAGTATTCGTGATATATGGGTCTGAGGCAAGAAATAAAGAAAATTCAAGACATGTATGGCATGAAGATTTCTTTCTTTTGCTATAGCAAAAGAATTTGTTACAAAATACTGCTTTCTCCCTTACCAGTGATGATATAGGCTGGTCCTTGGAAAAACAGATATAGTTTAATTCTGAGAACTACTAGAATTCTCCATCCTCCATTCCTAACTAGCTTATATTTAACTACTATCTTGCATTTATTTTGTATTTATTCTGTGTTTATTTTTTCTATACTTATATGTACATGCATATATGCAACATTGAGAATAGAGAGTTTCATCCTTTTGTCTTTGTATTCCCAATGCTTGATTTGTAGAGACCAGTTGAGGGCTATAACTAAGGGGAACTTCACAACAATTCCATTTCGGGAGAAGGGGAATTCCATGATTAGTAATGGGAGGTCTCTTTTTGCCATGCACTCTCTACATACATGCCTCACTGCCATTTTTCTTTAAGTTACTACCCCTCCCTCTCCCCACAGATGCTGAATGTTTTCATGGTAGAATGTGCCTGCCACAGATTTTGGGTGAATCCCTTTTCTAAAAGATAATGGAGCAAACACTGATTATTAATGATGAGCATACCAGCTGGGGCTCAGGAGCCATAGTATTAAAAACTACATTCCACTAGTGTTATCCTTAAAATTCAGAGGAGGGAATTAGTCAACTGACCCTCTGGGAATGTCAAGCCACACGTTCAAGTTCAGTTTGTGAAGAGGAAGTTCAACTTAATGAAAAATCTTCCTAATAATCAGAGCTATCAGAATGTGGAAGGGGCTATGAACCATACTGAGTTCTCTCTTATTGAAAGTCTTTGAGCAAAAGCTAGATTACCACTCACTAGGTATCCAGGATTTTTAATGAGGTACGAGTTGAAGTAGATGGGCTTTGAGATCCATCTCAACCATCCGATTCTATGAATCTGAGTAGTCTAAGACCCTGTAATACACATGCTAACCAAAAGAAGGTAGATCTTGTGTTCACCTAGAGAGCTTTCATAGATTTCATTTGAAGAACAAATAATGGATGTGAAATTTATTTTAAAAGTAAAAAGTACAAGCAAGGCATTTTAAAATTCTTCCTCTTATTCTGTCCTTTTTCGTGTAATTGAATTAATCTATTTTATATGCAAGGGTGGCTAGGTGGTACAGTGGATAGAGCACTAGGCTTGGAATAAGGATGACTCATGTTCATGAGTTCAAATCTGGCCTCAAACACTTACTAGCTGTGTGACCCAGAACAAGTCAGTTAACCCTGTTTGCCTCAGTTCCTCTCTGTAAAATGATCTGGAGAAGAAAATGGCAAGTCATTCCAGTATGTGGACCCACCCAAATGGGGTCACAAAGAATTGGACATGACTGAAAAATGGCTGAATATCATCATCATTTTATCTACACTGCTTCATCTGACCCTCACAATAACATTGTGATGTAAGACACTCAACAATTATTTTTTCCCATTTTGCAAATGAGAAATTAGAGACTTAGAGGAGGGAAATGATTTGCCTATGGACACACAGCTGGTTAGTTTTAGAGTGGTACTAGAACTCAGGCTTCCTGACTCCAATTGAAGGGTCATAGATTTAAAACCTGCATGGACTTTAATGATATAGCTCCTTTCATTTATTCATTTATTAAGCCCCTACTATGTGCCAGGTACCATGCTAAATGTTGGGAATACAAAAAGAGTCAAGAGACAGTCCCTGCCCTCAAGGAGATAACAGTCTAATCCTTTATTTTGTATATGAGGCAATTAAAATCAGAGGAAACCAAATGACTTGCCTGAAGTTATAAGGTTATACACATAAATGGTAGAAATGAGGTGATTCCTAGGTCCTTTCTCCAAACCCAGCACTCTACTAAAAATGTTACTTTTTTCTACTGCCCTGCAGTTACTGCTAACAGTTGATCTTCCAAGTTGGAAAATGTTCAAAGTAAAAAAAAAATTTTCCAATCTTCTATAGCAAGTAATGTTGTTAACCCACCCCATCCATTTAGAGACCCAATTTATCTAGGCAATTATCTTAGGAAAGCTGGATTACCAGAAAAGGGGCCTGCTACCTCATCTATCCAGGTAGAACTGACATTGAGCTTCACCAAAATTAACCCACAGTAGAAGAAGAATAGACATCATCTAGATTTTAGGCTAAAATGACACTAAAGACTTGAAAAGTCACAAATCAGTAGTTAAACTAAAAATTAGGTAGACAATTAATGAGTACAGAAGAGCACAAGAGCCAGGATGACGAAGGTCATCTATCAAAATCAATCAATCAAAAAGCATTTATGAAGCATCTGTCATGTAACAAGTACAAGTTAGGCAATGGGAATACGAAGACAGAAAAGCAATAGCCCCTGCCCTCAAAAAACTTACATTTTATTGTGGGAGATACGTATATGAATACATAGACAGACAGATGATAGAGAAAGATATATAAATATACATGCATATACATACAAAGATATAAATATGCACATATACATACATATGTAAATAAATACAAATGGGGGCAGGGCATGAGTAACTAGAGGTATCACAAAAATCCTGATATAGAAAATGGCCCTTGAACTGAGTGTTGAAGAAAACTAAGAGAAGATGGTGAGGAGAGAGCATGTTTCAGTTATGGGGGAAAAGGCTGTACAGAGTGATGGAGTCAGGAAATGGAGAATCATGTGTGAAAAATAGCACAACTGTCACTTTGGTTAAACCAAAAGAGTAATGAATAATGAGGCTTGAAAGGTAGGATCATATATTTAGACATGGAAGATACCTAGGGCTTGATCTAATGTAACCTCCATGATTTTATAGATGAGGAAACTAAACTAACCCCTCCTTATGCACCCTTGATCCCAACCTCTCCTATCTGCTCCTGCAGAATGCCCCTACTCTCATCAACCACTGTCTAATCTTCTCTCTCTCCCCATCTAGGCTCCTCATCTGCTGCCTACAAACACATCCATGTACCTCCCATAAATTAAAAAAAATCAAATCATTACTTAATCCACCTATCCTTGACCTCTGTGTAGCCTTTGGCATTCTTGAACACCCCTCTCTTCCTGGAGGAACCTTTCCTCTAGGTTTTCATGATACTGTTTTCTCCTGGTTCTCCTTTTAGCTATTTCCTCCTGTCTATTCCTTCTCAGTCTACTTCACTGTTTCTTCTTCTAGGTCATGTCCACTAACCATTGATGGGTCTGTCCTGGGCCTTCCTTTCTTTTCTCTATATACTATTTTTTTCATTAGTTTCCATGAGTTCAGCTATCATCTGTATGCAAATGATTTCCAGATCTATATAATCAGCCCTAAATTCTCTTCTCCAAAACAAAACTCATGTTCTCACTGAAACCCTCCCTTCTTCCAAAATTCACTATTACTGTTAAGAGCACCAATAAATCAAACAATCTACAAATATTTTTTAAGCACCTACTGTGTGCTTGGCACTATGCTAAGAGCTAACGGTACTGTGCCAAGCATTAGACTTTTTCCTAATCACACTCAAAACCTTTGTATCATCTTCAATTTTTCATTCACATTCACTCTATATATCCAATCTTTTGCCAAATCTCATTGTTTCTAACTTTATAACATCTCTGTCCTTTTCTCTGTACTCACACAGCTCACATAACCATCGCTTTAGTGCTGACCCTAATCACTTCTCACTCGGATTAGCCTTTTTAATTGGTCTCCTGGACTCCAGTCTCTCCTCCTTCCACCCTCTAGTCAACTATACAGGTCTGACCATATCACGCTTCTACTCAGTGAATTCCAGTATATTATTATAGGAATGTTGCATATTTTTAGAATTAATGAAATCTGAGATGAAAGGAGCCTCAGGGGTTATTTAGTCTGATGGTTACCCAAGCAAAACTCTATCTTCCAACATCTATATGTAATTATCTTTTAAGTGATGAGATAGCTACTACCCCTCACCACCAAGGCAATCTATTCCACAGATCTTATAAGAATGACGTGGAATGACATGTTGGACAGGAATTTTGAAAGGATTATTAGAACCCATACTGGCTACCAGTGATTGATTCACTGCTTCCCTTTCTAAGTCAGAACAGTTTTTCTACTTTACTCCAAAAGATAGAACCATCGCTAAGTAGAAATTAAAAGTATTTTTTCCTTACATCCAATGAAAAATGAACACCCTTCAACTTAAAATACTAAGATCATAGATTTTGGGCTGGAAAAGACCTTAGGTAATATCTATTCCTTATCATTGTAGAGATGCTCAATGGAGGCCCCAAATTAAATGACTTCTCCATGGTCACCCAGTGCCAGGATTAAAACTGAATTCCTCAAACTTCAAAAGCATTACTCTATGGCACTATGATATGGCAAATTCTTCCCTCTGGGTCCAAGTTCACTGAATCTAGCACATGGCAGCCCTTTAAATACTTGAAGATAGCTACATCTTCCCACCTACACCTTCTCTTCTTTAATATTTAATATTCCTGGCTCCTTCAACTCATCTTCATATGGCAATGATCTCAAGACCTTTCATCATCCTTGTCATTCCTTCTAGATTTTTTTTTTGTAAATTTCCCTTCTAAAATATACCATCTAGAACTCAACTTAATGCTTCAGATGTGGTTGAAGCAAGATAGTATGGCAGGACAGCATTATACTTCTTTTAATAACAACAGAAGTTGAATTAGTTTTTCATGCTCTCATGTCATATATTGACTCATAATGAGCTTGAAATCATAAAAATCTCCAGATACTTTTTCACTTAAGTTGTTGTCCAGCCCAATCTGTCTTTATGTAGTTGATTTTTTTAAAAAAATCACATAAGTCTTTACATTTGTCACAATTATACATTAAATGCTATTAGATTGAACTCATCTTCCTATCTTGTTAAGATTTCAAAGCATCACAATTTTGTCATTCAACATATTAGACATCTCTCCTAACTTCCTATCATTTGCGTATTCAATAATAACCTTGTACATAGGACAGGCGCATATTAGCATGTGTGCCCTGAGTGACATGTGCAGTGGGAATTGAACTTGTTCTTTTTGGTCCTAGAGGAAAGAATTTGAATCACAGGGTGTGGGATACAAAGTCACTACCTTAGTTGTAATATAAAGGAAAACTTCCTAACGATTAGAACTAGACAAAACTAGAACAGGATGCCCCAAGAGGTAATGGTATAGTGTAGCTGTTGTCTGTTATGACTGTCTCACACCCACCCACACCGCCCCCCCCAATCCCGGGTCTTATTTTTCCTTTGTTCTTCCTTCATCCAGAGAATTATTTTAAAACAACAACACGGTGCTTTCTTTAGTGGTAAAGCAATTAAACAAAGTGGAAAGAACACCAGAATTGGTGTCCAAGAAGCTGTATTCAAATCTCAGCTCTGCTCTTTTCCATCTGTGTGATCTTAGTCAAGTCACTTAACCCTTCTGGGTATCAGTTTCCTTTTCTGTAAAATGACCTTTAGCCTCTGGTATCCCCTCCGTGTTCATGTCTATGGTCCTGTGATCTTACCGTTTAGCTCATTCATCCTGGGCTTCAGATTTTTCGATTTTATTCTTCCTGGACCGTGTCATTTTTTAGCATTCCTTTTCTATTACTTGTTCTCATCCCTACCTGTCTTTAAGTCAGTTCTCTACCCATGACAAAATAATCCCCTGGTGATTTTTTTTTTCTTTTTGCCTCTTTTTAGTAGAGAAGTTTGACAAAGACTTTTGGAAAGGTAATTGTTACACTCACTTATCTTTATGCTTTTTTAAATTCCTAAATTAATTAGCTCTGCTTTCCAATTATAGAAAACACATAGATAGACAGCTAGATGGTACAGTAGATAAAGTGATAGATTTGGAATCAGGAGTGCTTGAGTTCAAATCTGGCCTCAGACATTCGCTAGCTGTGTGACCCTGGACAAATCACTTAACTTTCTGCTGTCTCTGTTTCCTCATCTGTAAAAAGGGGGATAATAGTAACATCTATCTCCCATGACTATTATTGGGATAAAATGAAATAAAGATTATTAAAAAATACTTTAGAAACATTAAAGCACTATATAAATGCTAGTTATTACCTTCTTTCTACTAGTTATGTTTGCTTAAACATTAAGTAACTTGTTCATTGTTAGAGATCCTTTGGTGTACTAAGAGAGTGGGTTAGATTTAGAGTTCAGTCAACAAACATTTACTATGCACTCACTATGTGCCAGGCACTGTGCCAAGTGCTGGGAATACAAACACAAGCAGAATCAGGAGAGCCTAAGTTCAAGTCTGACTTCAGACATGTCCTAGCTATATGGAAGATGGCAGACTCAATTTCCTCATCTAAAAAACTGGAATGATAAAAGCTCTTTTCTTACAGAGTTGTTGTATGGATCAAATGAGATAGATATGTAAAGAGTAGATAGAGAGATAGACAGAAAGATAGATCTCATCTTACTATATAGAGTATCTATAAATATGTAAAATAAGTTATATATATTTTATTGGTTGTTGTCTTTCGTTCTTGAAGAGGACCAAAATGACATCACTATGGTTGTGTCGACGTACAGTGTGCCAGACTGTGGCTGATCAGACCAATAGGAGCTCAAGAAGGCTCTACCACAGGTTGGGCACAAATAACCTACACGGACATTTATAATGGAGATGTCTCTAAATTTGCACATCTCACCTCTCTTTTGAGCTATTGCAATAGAGTGAACATATTGCATTTATAATGTATGTATTTACAATGAATGTGTAATATAAAGTCATGTTGGATTTGTAAGACTTTACATTTATTTTTATTCAATGTTACCTTATTCATTTCAGCCCAGCATCCTAGCCTGTTTATGATCTTTTCGAATCCTGATTCTATCATCCGTCATCTATCCCTTCCAGCTTTCTGTCACCTACTGATTTGAAAGCATGGTATCTATATAACGTTATCCAAGTCATGAATAAATATATTAAGTAGCATGGGGCCAAGCCCAGGTTCCTGGGGCACTCCACTGGAGACTTCCTGCCAAGTTGACACTGAACCATGAGCGATAACTATTTTAGTTAAGTTATTCGACAAGTTATAGATCAATCTAACTGTATTAGTCTTTAGTCCACATTCCTCCTCCATATTTTCCATAATAATAACATGAGATACTTTAGCAAATGCTTTGCTAATATCTACATAAACTGTATTTGCAGCAATCTTCTGATTCACCAGCTTAGTAATGCTTTCAAAGAAGACGGTAATATTAGTCTGGCATGTCCTGTTCCTGATGAAGGCATTTTGGCTTATGCTCACCACTTCCTTTGGTAGATGTTCATTATCTCTTTGATATCCACTCTATAATTTCCCTAGGAATACCGGTAAAGCTCACTGCCCAATTGTTTCTCTGAGAGATACAGAGACACAGAGAGACAGAGAGACAGACAGACAGACAGACAGACAGACAGACAGACAGGGAGAGAGAGAGAGAGAGAGAGAGAGAGAGAGAGAGAGAGAGAGAAGATAGATTCTCTTCTCTTTCCTCTTTTGAAAATCAGGACTTCATTAATTCATCTCTAGTCAAAGCGGTACTTCTGATGCTTTCAATTATCTTTCAAATATCACTAACAGTGGTTTAACAATCACATTCACAATTTCTTTAAGAGCCTAGGCATGTAATTACTCCATGTCAGCCCTCCTAGATTCATAGGAGTTTTCCTCTTGGAAGTTCTTTCTTAAAGCTAAAGACCCTTTGTACCCTAGTGTATACAGTACAACTTCAATAATTGTTTTATTGAATTTAATTATGGTGTTGCTCCATCTTAACAATGTTTTGTTTGACTGAGGGTATACCAGACTTAGAACTCTTAATAGTGTATTTGTTGTTGTTGAATTGTTTCAGTTTTATCCAATTCTTTGTGACCCCATTTGAGGTTTCTTTGGCAAAGACACTGGAGTGCTTTTGCCATTTCCTTCTACAGCTCATTTTACAGATGAGAAACTGAGGCAAACAGGGTTAAGTGACTTGCCCAGGGTCACACACCTAGTGTCTGAGGCCAGATTTCAACTCAGGTTTTTCTTACTCCAGGCCCGGTGCTCTATCCACCGTGCCACCTAGCTACCCCTTTAATAGCATATACACCTGAATGAAATGTGATCAGGAAACTATGCTTAATCGAGATCCAAGGTATTTTAAGTAGCCCAAATGTACTTACAATTTGTCCACTGCTAACACAATGCTCATGGGATGAGGCATACCACTCAAGCAAAGAAAACAATGAAAGAAGACAATTTAAATGGAAATAAGTTGTCATTTTACCATATGAAATCCACTTTGAATTCTGAAAGTGAAAAAATTCATGGCCCGTGTTTGGAGTTTAATGTTAGGCCCCATATCCTTTCATGATCTCCTTTAAATTGGTTATAAAAATAATTAGAAATCCATAAAAGTAGACTCATTAAAAGTGATATTTCAAGTTTAAAGTGGGAGAATAGTTAATACTTCATATTAAATTTCTGTGTCAGAAGTGCCCTTTGGCGTAAGGGCCCAAGTGTGTGTGTGTGTGTGTGTGTGTGTGTGTGTGTGTGTGTCTGTGTGTGTGTTCATGGGCATATTGTGGGGGAGGGAGGGTGTCATGATTCTCTTGACTTGAGCTTGCCTTCAGAAGCCTTAGCTAAAATTTTGTCCAAGGGACCACAAAAAAAAACAACCAAAATTATTTCTAAGTATTGCAGTTCACAATTTTTCAAAGATCCATAAATTTCCCCCCTTGGTATGGGCACACCTCCTCCCCCACCAATGCACCTCATAAACCCTTGACAACTTGGTAGATGGACAGTCTTTGAGAGTCACTGTGGTTGAAAGATTCATCATCCTGCAGCCAACATGGTGATGGGCCTCTCCAAACTTAGCTGGGCTGATCCTTGGATGACAGAAATATAATCCATCTCCTGAACTGAACCTGAAGCCTTGCCAGCTCAGTAGCTCTTGCCAGAACTTGTGCTCTGCCAGCATAGATTTTGAGGACTCAGGGTCACCTCCACACCATGGAAATGCATGGGAATGAGACTCAAATAGATTTTGCAATAGTGCAGGGCATGTGGGGTAGGGAATGGTGTATTGAAAGATAGAGGGAAAATAACACAGAAACTCATTAATGAACAACTGTTAAAGTTCCCAAGGTTTAGGTTATGAGTTCCTTATTAAATTGTGAGCTTCTTGAGGGCAGGGACTGTCTTTGTCTTTTTTTTGTATCTCTATCACTCAGCATGGTGCCTAGTATATAGTAGGTATTTAATCAATGCTTGTTGACTGATTGACAAGGTAAACCCTCTGAGTCACTTCTGATTCCAAAAGTGAGAGTGCCTGTGACCAAGGCCCTCCCTGAATCTTAGCTTCCACCTGTGACTTCTCTCACTAATCTTTGGGAGTGGTTCGATGCATGGTGTAATCTGCTCTGCTGTGCCCAGGTACTCCCAGCATATGGCACAAAGATTCTGTTCTCTCTTCTCCTTTCCTGGCAATCCTTTAATGTTGCTCTCTAGCTTCTTGACACAGTTGGTTACTGGCAAAATGAGAAGAAAATCAAAACCTCTGAGCTACCTGTTTATCACCACAGGCTTCCCCAGGAAGACCCAGGGAATAAAAACCTTTGTTCCTATGTCTATCAGCCACCACACGCTCAGAGACTTCCCCTGGAGCAGGGTCTCCAGCTGCACTATGCTTTCTGAGGCCTCTAGGAGGTAGAGCTGGACCTTAGATATCATCTCCAGCTACAGAAGTAATTTGCCCAAGATCACACAGGTAATAGTAGGTGGCAGAACTGGGTCTTAAATTTTGTTTTTGATTTTGTTTTTTAATTTTTGTTCTGGGCCCACAATTGTTTTTAATAAAGGAAAACTAGTAATTCTTTCTACATGGGGTCAGCTAGGTGGTACAGTGGATAGAGCCCCCATCAGGAGAGACCAGAATTCAAATCCTCTGATACTTATAAGCTGCATAAATCTAGACAAGGTCACTTAATCTCTGTGTGCCCTAGTATCTTTGACTGTAAAATGGGGATCATTACAATACCACCTATCCCCCAGGGTTGTAAGGACCCAGGGAGATAATAATTGTAAGAAGCTTAGCTTTGTGCCTGACACATCTTAGTGGTTCCGTCATTTCAACTATGTCTGACTCTTTGTGACACCATTTGGGATTTTCTTGGCAAAGATACTGGAGTGCTTTACATTTCCTTCTCCAGCTCATTTTGTAGATGAAGAAACTGAGGCAAACAGGGTTAAATGTTTTGCCCGTGGTCATACAATGTCTGAGGCTGGATTTGAACTCAGGTCTTCCCGATTCCAGGGAGCTCTATCCACTGTGCCAGCTAGCTGCTCCCATTGCACATAGCAAACACTATATAAATATTAGCCATTATTGTTATTCAATGAGATATTTGTAAAAAGTGCTTAGCACATAGAAAGGACTATGTAATCATTATCTATTCTTGTTATTATTAAATGATATAATTAGTTATAAAGCATTTATGTACATGGCACATGGTAAGAGCCATGTAAATATTAGTTATCATTATTGATTCTATTTTTTATTAAAAGATTTTTACCTAAAGACTTTAACCTTGAGACTTGTCCCCTTGTTTGTAAAACCAGAAAATCCGACAACCTTTGCCAAGGAAGATGGTGTCTAGGTCTTCAGACCCTGGAAAACAGGAAATGGCAGATGAGAAATGATCTTCTGACTGATGAGAACAGATTCCTTTTCTTCGTTGAGGGTGGCTGTCAGTATGGTCCAAACATACAGAAAGTCTACCCCGTGAACGTAGGCCTAATGGAGTTGAAAAATAACTACTCCATGAAGGGACTCTGTGGCGCTGCAGATGATTAGGCCCCAAGTATAGGCTTTGTTTATAATAATAGGAAAAAAAAACAAAAGAAAAAAATGAAAAACTCAAAGCTTGTTTTCTGAACCCACTGTGGGTTAGCGCTGACTAGCTGTATTTGGCTGCTCATGGATATTTTGATAAGTAATGTGATTACATTTTGTACATGTACCCCACGGCCTTTTTTTGGCACTTCACAGCATTTTTAGAAAACCAAAGGAAAAAAAATGAAATAAAATAGAAACATGGGTGGAGGAGCAAAAGGAAGATTAAGACTGAGAAATGAAATATTCCCCTATAGCTCTGGAAAGCATTCTCCTATCAGGACAGAGCCTGAGGAAATGAAACTGGTTATAAACCAAGATGATGTTGGAGTGCTATTTCTCTGCCCCAGCTGAGTTAAGTACAAAAGTAAATGAACAGTAAAATGACTGGATATACACTAAATTTCAAACAATATTCCAATTGACAGTTCAATATCAATTCTGTTGTTTATATTTTCAGAATTCAGTTACATTTTCCATTGCCTAAAGTCAGCAAGTAAAATTCAGATGGCATTAGTTTTGTATAAATAAAAAAAATAATCTTAGCATGTAGAAGAAAGTAACCATATGTCCATTCCTTCTAGTGCTCCCTACATGTGGGTGTCCTTAAAGGTTCTGGTCTTTCCATTCTTCTTTTCTCTCCATACTCTCTCCCGTGGCAATTTTACCAGCTTCCCATGGATTCAATGATCATTTTTTTGCATGTGTTCCCAAAGTCTATCTAATAGAGCAGTTCACTGTATACAAAGTGTTGTTCAGTCATTTTCAGTTGTGTCCAAATTTTAGGGACCCCAGTTGGGATTTTCTTGGCAAAGATTTACCCTTTCTTTCTCAAATTCATTTTACAGGTGAGGAAACTGAGGCAAACAGGATTAAGTGACTTTCCAAGGGTAGTAACTATTCAAGGCTAGATTTGATCTCAGGAAGATGCTATCTAATTTTATACATATCTAGCTTAGGGTTATAAGTGGAGTGGAGTGACCAGGCCTTTGCCCCAAAGTAGTGACATTTAAGGGCCACTAGGTGGCACAGTGGATGGAGCACCAAGCCTGGAGTCAGGTTACTGAAACCCTATTTGCCCCAGTTTCTCGTCTATAAAATAGGGACACACTGGAGAAAGAAATGGCAAAACACTCTAGTTTCTTTACCAAGAAAACCTCATGGACAAAGTCTACAGGGTCACATAGAGTTGTACTCAACTGAACAACAGAACAACTGACATTTAGAGGGCATTGACAAGCACGTGTATTCCTTTAGAAAGCAGAAATAACTGAGCTTAGAACCTGTTAGTTTTTGATGATGATGATGTGGTGTTTTTGGTCTAATCTTGTGATGTTATTGATGCAGGGAATTCCCAGTGGGGAAACTCCTTCTACCAATACAGAAGACCATTTGCTCCCCTCTGAAACTTGTAGTCTGAGAGAGATATTTGTGTTCATTTGAGAGTTTGACTCAGTTTGCCCTGGGTCCTATAGCCAGTACTGAGGAGATAGATCTTGAAGCCAGACCTCTCTAACTCTGAGCATGGCTGTTTGTGTACTTCAAAACAGCTGCCTCTCTGTACTTAATAAGCAGGAGAATTAAAGAGGAGATTACCAGTTGACTGGTGGTTAAACCCTTTATGAGCTCCTCTCTGGTCCTGTGCTGCCCCACGAGCTCCTTCCCCAGTGGCAGCGTTTCATTGTCTAGGATCTTTTTTTCTCACCCATAGGTGTTTTCAGGTCTGATATCCCTTCCCAGGTTCTTCTCCTCCCCGCAATGAATTTGTTTTTAAAAGTTAGTTTGATGATGCTTTTTTATTGTTTACTCTGCAGTGCCTTCTGTGATAGTTGCCCTCAGCTCCGATTTCTCTTCCTCTCTATTCTACAATTGCCTGATGTCTCTCTCTCTCTCTCTCTCTCTCTCTCTCTCTCTCTCTCTCTCTCTCTCTCTCTCTCTCTCTCTC
>JAQQSZ010008070.1:0-13142 GCA_028646595.1 Phalanger gymnotis | reverse complement strand
TGGGCTTTCTGGGCCTGGAGTCTTTTTGTCAAGATGTTGGAATGGGGAGGCTGGTTCAAGTTTTTGCTGCGGTGGGGCCTAAATAAATTTCTTGTTGTTTTCTCCTTAGAGAATCTCTCATACCTTGCGATTTCGGACCATTCAAACATATACATGATTATATTTGAGATCATAAATTCGGCCTTCCTACTACAAATGTTTGGACTAAAGAAGAGAAAGTGTAGAGCTGATGTGACACGCCAGCCATCTTTAGTTATTTGGAAGGCTGTCACCTAAAAGAAGGATTAGATTTGTTCCTATTGGTCATAGAGGGAAGAAATAGGAGCAATGGATAGAAATTCAGGAAGTTAAAATTCAGCTTAATATAATGAAAAGCATCCTAACCATTAAAGGGATCCTAAAATACAATCGGCTGCAACTGTAGATAATCAGGACAGGTCATCAAACAAAAACAGGTTGACCACTTGTTGGATATGTTATAAAGGAGACTCTTGTTTAATTATAGGTTAGACTAAATGATCTTTGAGGATGTTTATAATTTCAAGATTATAGATTCTGGAAATAGTTTTGCAAGTAGATTTTTAAGGTGTCAATTTTTTAAATAAACAAGGCTACAAAGTTCTCACAAGTGAGAGCTAGTCAAGTAATGGTGATTAGTATTTGTAAATAAATGGTAAAGAGATGATTCACACTAGGATACTGAATGGATGAACTGACCTCTGAGGTCCTTCCCAACTCAATATTCCATTTTTCTGTAAAAATTATCAAGGCAGTTTGTGAGAAAATCAAAAGGTAAGAAAAATCAGAAATAATGTAAGAAGGAGATAAATGAGGATGGGGTAGGAGGATTCAGTGAATTAAAAGCAAGTCAATATCAGAATTATTGAGAAATATTTCACAACAGAGGAATTACAATTTAGAAGAGGGATTACATTTTTTTCTCTGTGGGCTCAGAGAGCAGAACTGTGAGCAATGCATGGGATTCATAGGTAGCAAAATTCAGGCTGCCAAAAATAACTTCCTGAAAATCGGAGATGTCCTAAAACAGAATACTCTACTTTAGAAGGTAGACATATCCAAGTAGACCTGAATGACCACTTATCAAAGATGAGAAAAGGGCAGTCATGCACGCTTTAGGTTAGAGATCTGAGATCCTTTCTCACTACAAGATTCGATGATAGTTTAATAAGTTCAAAAACTCAAATGAATGATCCAGGACCATCAGAAAATTATTTTTTTACTATGCTCATTAGGTACATAAGCACAGAAACATTCAAAAATTGGTCCATTTAATATTGGTCATGTGTCTTCTGCCCTTAAAGGAGCAAGTCTACCTGAAGCCAGGATTTGGAGCTATACTTCAGATTATTTAATCCAACTTCCCCTTCTCCCCTTACCCTATAGATGATGAACCTACACCCCCAACCATTAAATGACTTGCCCCAACCCCTAAAAGGAAGTTTGTGTCAGAGTTGAAATTAGAACCTACTACATCACACAATCTCCTCATATAAACACATGAACAATGCTTCAGATGCTTTCATGTATTTTAACAATTGGAAGCTGAAATTTTCTGTTCCTGCATATATGACCAAAGAAATATTGGTATGTCTTTTTGGAATGCCGCTGACCCAGAAAACCACATCAACCAGCAAGATCCTAACCCTCTGACTCTATGGCAATTCCAGAATTAGGACAATGCACAGCAATGAGCTTCTAGAATTATGATCTCCCTTCTAGTAAAAACTGTGCTGAGAACATCAAAGGTTTAGGTTAGCCTTTCTCTGTTCAATGTACTTGATGACAAACGTACTCTCTTTTCATAACCTCTTGCAAAAGGGAGATTAAAAAGCTATGTCACTAGCTATAAGTTTAAAATCCTGCCAAAGGTAAAAGCTATCACAATCAGAAGTAGCTATACTATGAAGAAGCAAAACCAAGCCTGGATTCCTTCCTGCCTGCCCTATTTTGCATGACTTCTCAAGGATTCTGAATAGAACCCATTACTAGATGAGCCATGGGGAATATTCTCTCAGCTCCAGGAAACAGTCTTCCCACGAGTAGCCAAACTTGTCCATTCAGAATTGCAACCCAACCCCCTCCAGTCGCCCTCTTATATTTCTGGGGTCTGGGGCAGAGAGAACGATGGAGATCAGCCTGAGACCTGAAGATGAACAGGCTTCAGACCTCTACCATGTGGGTTTAAATGTGTGGTTCCTAGGCAGGTCCTGGCACTCTGTCCAGAGGGCAGAAGAGTACAGGGATGGCTGCTGAGTGGTGAGCAGCTTTTCCCCAGGCACAAAGCAAAGATGTACAGGATGATTGGCAGATTGCGTGGCTCTGAGTAAATGAGCAGCACACATATGTTCTCCAACTTCGGGCTGGGGAGTGGTGGGGAGGGGAAAGATTCAAGTGCCAGGGGATGGGAGCAACTCGACTTCAGACAAAGCACTTGCAAAGCAGCACCTGTGGTTTGCCTGGGCTTTCAAGAGATGGAACCTGGCTGCAAGACAAAAGTCTGGCTGAAGGTTCTTTTCATTAATGCTTCCAAGTCAAAAAGCTATTTTTATTGGGCTACTTTCATGCAAAGTGAGGCCAAATCTGAATTCCCCACTCTCACACTGCCATCTACTGGCCAGTCGGCTTTTTCCCTGTCCAGGGCTCTCTAATCTGGAGAAGCACAGGGAGAGGCGGTACGCTTTAACAGACAGGACAGGACAGAATGTTTAGACTGTCTCACAGCATTCAGACACCAAGTGCTGGGCTCATCCAGCCCTGCATTTGGCAGTGATGGAGCCTGGTGGTCTTAGCTAGGGCTATTTTTTAATGGGCTTCATGCAGTTGTAGGAAATACATGAGGACTGGATCACAGCATTTAGCTGGTAAAATAAAAATAAATAATTGTGCAATTTTACAGTTGTTGCTTCAAGAAATAATAACAAGGAGTCAATAATGTATCTGGGACATGTAAAAAAAGTAACTTGTAGAAGAGTTCGATAATAACTTAAGCAAGCATGTAAGAGAGGCCTCAAAGACTGGCCGTAGTTAGACCTTAGGTTAAGTGCTGGACTCCCTGGGAACCAGTGAACTCATTTTGGGCCATAGCATTGTTCTCCCAACATAACCATAACCAGGCCTGGCAGGAAGCAGTGGTCTCAGCAAAAAAATGGTGCTGAATAGAACATGTCCAAATCCCTGTCAGACAAAGGCTCAGGATGTATTTATACTCAGGCCACAGCTGATACATTGCTGGAACTCTTCATCCATATTCTTTTATTCTTTCCAACTAAGTCTTGGTTAGATCACTTACACATGGGTACACTCTTTCACATTTTGTCATTGTGGTTTTTGACCATGAACCAGCTTCATGGTTCTCTTCTTTACATGGAAAATGCCCAGGCCACACTACTGCTACCACCCACAAAAACCTCTTTGTTTACTGAAGCCCATACCACTCATTTGGCAATTAACCATGGCCTGCTTTGGAGGTCTCTCTTGCATTGCTATCTTAGGTTATTATTGAGATCTTCTAATAGCTCACTTTTTATATGTCCCAGACACATTGTTGGCTCCTTGGGGGCAGGGTCTCCGTCATTTATATCCCTTTGTCTCCACCACAATATCTGGCACAGTAGGATATTCCATTTTGTGGATTTCACAAGGAAGGCCAAATCTTCAGATAGAAACAGATGTATATTCAGAGCTCCCTCATCTCTGAAGCTATTTTTTTTTTCAGGTGGGAAGGAATGAGGCAGGGGTCTGGACTTGGGATTTCACACTTTTAGGGAATTGCTAAGTACTTGCTTAGAAATTCACGGCCTGACTGATTGTGCCTGAAGTACTGACAGGGTAAGTGGCTTATTCAAAGTCACACATTCAGTATGTGTAAGAGGCAGATCTTGGACCCAGCTTTTCTTGATTCTGAGGCCCGCTGCCAGTCTATTGCACAACGCTGCCTCTATCAAACATTGCCAGCATTAATTCATAATTTGAAAATTTTTGTGTACCTAGTTATTTGCACATTGTTTCCTCATGAAAATGTAAGTTCCTTGAGGCCAGGGAATGTGTTTGCCTTTCTTTGTGTTCTAGTACATAGCTTATTTGTTGTTCTGTCATTTCAGTCATGTTAACTCTTCATGATTCCATTTTGGGGTTTTCTTGGCCAAGATACTAGAGTTCTTTGCCATTTCATTTTCCAGGCTCATTTTACAGGTAAAGAAACTGAGGAAAATACAGGTTAAGTGATTTGGCCAGGACCACACAGCTAATAAGTTCCTGAGACCATATTTGAACTAAAATCTTCCTAACTCTGGGCCCAGTACTCTATTTCGCCAGCCAACTACTATACATTTTCAGTGAAGTAGTGAATTAGTATAATCTTTCTGGAAAGCAATCTAGAGTTGTACAAAGTAGCTAAAATATCCTTACACTCTGAGATTCCATAGTGGTCATTGATAAAGCAATGTCTCCATATACACCAAACATTTATAGCAGCATTTTTTGTAGTAGCCAAGAACTGGAAAGTAGACACCATTGATTGGAGAAAGGCTAAATTTATATGATGCATGAATGTGAAGGAATATTTTTGTACTGAAGAATGAACATGAGGAATACAGAGAAGCCATCCTTTTGCCTCTGACACATCTGGGATGTGGGATGTCTCTTAACCCATCAGTACACCAGGTAAGTCTCTAAAACTCTTAAGTTAAAAAAGTTATCAATCTGCATTGGAAGAAATTTCCACACTTGGAGTTGCTGAAACTGATGAAATCTGGACCCAAAATAATAATGATTTACATTGCAGTCTTTCCCACTTTCCATAGTAAAATGTAAATTACTTGATGCCAAAGATTCTCTTTTTCCCTTCTGTATCCTCAGTGCCTAGTTCAGTGCAACTCAGAAAATAGCTAATAAATGCTTAATGATTTGTACTAAATAATATTGAGTTAAAGTCCATAGTAACACAAAAATACACATTGTTGCAAATAACTACATAAGAATAAATTCCTTTCTCATATTGTTTTCCCCATTAAACCACTGATTCAGTTATATATGCTCATTCATTCTAATATGCCAAAAAATATTTGACTTATGACTTCATGTTACAGAATGTTAAAGGGATCACTCTTATAAACACGTGGATTACAACCATGTCTTCAAAGAAGGGGTCTTGGCAGATCTTTATACATAATTGCTCACTTCCAAAAAACAAAGTAGTGCCATGTCACTCCTCTGCTGATAGTTCTCTTCACAGCTCTGAAGGTTTTTTGTTTGTTTGTTTGTTTTCTAAATGAACTTGGCAAGGCCTGTCTGCCCTATTTAAGCTTGAGGCATCTATGGCAGAAGTCATTGAAGAAGTCAAACCCTGGAACAGACCTAAACATGAGCAATGAGTCGGATGAAGTCAGGTGTGATCAAAATTCAGACACAGATCACTCAATTCAATTACAGTTAGCCCTTCTGCATCCCAACTTTTCCCATCATGGTTTCAATACATCATGGGTCAGCACAAGAAATTTAATTGGAATTTTAGGGGAGTTTTGCGGAAGCCACAGATGAAACATAAAGGCCAGCAGACAACAGAGAAAAAGTTTAGAAACTTAGAAATGCATAAAATATATGTATAGTATTGTATAATATCAACACATTTTATCTTTTAATACAATAATAATTCAGATTTCTCTAGAAGGGAGAGCCAAAAAATTATGGATTTTTCAAATTGTGGGGGTGCTGCACCCCTGAACCCAATGTGGAAAGGATAACTGTAAATCCAACAGTACATAACCAGTGCATGCTGAGCCCTGTGATATGCATGATGCAAAATTTAGATAAGACACAGTCCCAACCTTATTGAAATTAAAATCTAACAAGCGGACACATGTCTAGGGTACTATAAAATGAGAGGTAATGTGCAGTGTAGTGGATAAAGAACTAGCCTTGAAGAGATGGATTCAAGACCTACACAAGCTGTTTAACTTTTTGGTGTACTAGACAGTTTTCTAAAGCCATAAATTTCAAAAGAACTTGCCCACCTGCCTTGGTCAAAGGAGGTTCCACATTATATTATGAAATCAAATTTCCAGACAAAACAACACTAAATACTACAATATATTATTAACTGTTAAGTGTATTAGGGAGGTGAAAAAACTGTATTATGTGAAAACCAAGCCAAAAAGGTACAAGGAAGGGGGAAGGGAGCAGTTAGAGAAGGCTTCCAGATTAACAAGGGACATTAACTTTGAACATCCAAAACATCTAAGAAACTTTCCTAGTCTATAAATACCTGATCTTATGGCACAAGCTCTGTCAGTCTCACCTCCTGCAACTATTCTACAATGAGTAGGACCTTTCCTTACCATGAGCCTCTAGCCCAAATAGTTGAGTCTAATGAAAAAAAAAAAGAAGTTGAACCAGAAGGATGGAGTCACAGTCTTTCTTCCTACTGCCTATTATTTAAACACTCTTCTTTCCCAAGGTCACTCTCCTACCTAATAATTTTCCAGGTGCTGAAAGCGATTCAGTTCAAATTTTAAAAAAATTTCTTGCATTAATTTTATTACACGATCGTACATAAATAATCTATATCTGATTGCTTACAATCTCAGGAAGGGGAGAGGAGAAGGAAGGAAGAAAAGAGGGAAGGAGGGACAGAGTTTGGAACTCAAAATGTTAAAAAAAAACAACATATGTTAAAAATTGTTTTAGCATGTAATTGGAGGGAAAATAAACTATATTAAAAATAAATAAAACAATGTATTTCCCCTTACACTTAATAAAACAATAAAACTAAAATTAAACATTGAAGAAAAGAGATAGCATGTCAAAAATGAGTAGGCATAAGAAAAATGGTGACCATAAAATGGAGTATAATCCAATTTGATAAAGTAATATTTATCTTCTTAAGATCCATTGTACTGTGAATTCCTTCAAAAGCACCATTTGTATTTGTGGCAATATATAACTCCTGGTGAAAGTATTATCTAGTAATAATGTTGTGAACTTTCTAATTCTATTTTTTAACTATAATCTTAATGATATAACTAAAAATATCATATAAACAAGTTAAACCCCATTGCTTTCAAGAAATATCAGTTGAAAAAGATAAGTTCTAAGGTAATAATATGATAGTTTATCATAAGGTGCACTTCACATAAAAATCTGCTGAACTAATATTGAGAGGCAGTGTGTTTGGTGGGTAGAGAACTGGTTAAGGAGTAATAAAGCCCCATCTCTGACACATACTAGATATGCTTCCCTAGGAAGTCATTTGACCTCTCAGTTCCTGGGGTTGCTCTAAGAATATAACTTAGAGAGAAGATGCTCATCCTGTCCAGGAAGAGGAACACTGATAAAATCATGAATCTGGTCCAAAAAAGCCAGTACTGCCACCAAGGATCTGTGATTCTGTCCATAAAGAAAAAAAAGAGACCGATCTACAACTTAGTAGATAAATCTTAGGGAGTTGCCTGGGGAGCAGAGAGCCTAAGTAATTTGTCCTTTCCTCCTCCCCAGGCCCGTCACCTGTGGTCAAACTGCTATTGAGTGTCAAAGGCAGGCTTTAAACCCAGAAATCCATGGCTCCAAGTCCAGTATTCCATCTCATATCCCATGCCTTTAAATGGAGACTGACATTAAAATACTTCAAATAATTTGCGATTCCCTTGGCAACTCAATGTCCTATTGCCCTTTGACCAAAAATGATGAATAATCTAATCTTGATTAATTCAAAGTCTGTTTTTATAAACCTTAGTATTTTTAATTAACGAAGATAATTTCTCAGGCTAAATTCAAGCAATAGAGCTTTGGATAATGTACATGAAAGTCCTTTGAGGAGAAGAAAAAATTATAACATACTATAAGGTATTATTTATTTCGATGGCTATTTCTTCTCAAACAAATACCTTACACTTGGTACCTAAAAATCTGGTAAGACAAGACTTCTCTGTATGTAGCACTATGGCAAGTCATGATGGATTCCAGTTCTTAGTGATTAATGTTTAGAGATTAGCAAAATCAAAAAGATTAAATAAGTGTAACATGAACAAATTGAAATGATTATAGAATCTCTGTCACCTTTGTACTCTTTGTTTTTTATGTTTACATTTTCTTTTTTGTATTTATGGATTCTAAGGGTTACTATATATAACAGTAGTAATACTAATGCGTTTAGACAACATTTTTAAGTCTTAGGTTTTAAAATTATTCAACAATCAAATCCATAACTTCCTGTCTACTTTTGATTAATTTCAGCATCTTAAAACTGCTCCAAAAGATGAGTCTTCGGAGTGGGGAGGAAACAGAATGACCTATCTAGACATCAAATAATGTAGGCTATATACAGGTAGGAAAACCAAAGGTAGTGATTTGCTAAAATATGCAGAGTAGACTCAAAAGGCTAAGAATGTTCTGTTGAATTCTAACTACTGCTAGATTATGTAGACCAGGCTTCCATTTTCCCTGAAGAAAAAAATACCCATTTTTTTTTTTTACTAAAAACATACAAAGAAAAAGGTTTCTTATTTTTTAAGGATGTATGTCTCTAAATCTGAATGATTACATAACACAAATACATACCTAGCACCTAAGAAGAAATTTTTAAATGTATTTCTTTAGAATTATATTAGTAGCAGCTAATTTAATACTTCTATACTACATTATAACATGGCCTTTAACACAAGCATATTTAGATAAAAACAAAGAAAAATAATGAATTGAGTTTCTACTACTCCTTGGTTGAGGATGTAGTGGGGAATTCATATAAAAATGAAAATCGTAATGCTACCTTAAATCCAATGGTTTTCTTCTCCCTGGACCTAGGGATCTATGATTTTTAAGGCTATTTTGATAACTGTATTTCAATAGATTTGGTTTCCTTAATAATGCTACATATTTAATTTTATGCCTCTTAGAAATATTATCCTCCAAATGGTCCATAGGTTTCACCAAAATGCCAGAGGAGACCAAGACACAAGAAAGTTTAAGAACCCCTGCCTTAGACCACACTATCCAGTTTTCATATTAGTGGCATACCTTCATGTAGCACACAGAAAATATTCCATGATTTTAAAAAAATCACTCAATTTGGCATAGTAGAGAGAGAGAGCCAGCCCTGAAGTCAAAAAGATCAGGATTCAATCAGGAAAACCTGGACTGAAATTCCACTTCTGACATACACTGGCTATATACCCTGAGCAAGTCTGGACTTCTCAGTGCCCCCAGGTAACTGACAATCTAAGATTCCTGGTTGCATAATAGCTGCAGATTTGCATTAGAAGAGGGTATTTCCTTAGTGGGAGAATACTACACATGGAATCACAGGTCTAGACAAAACCAAATTGTCATTCAAAATTATTTATCACTTTCTCTGTTGCTCCCTTCTTCCTAATTGTTTTACCAGAGGTCATTCAGAACAGTTCTCAGTAATAAGAACAAGATTATATGAAGACCTCAAATTTAATACAAACCACAGTTTAAACAAAACTTGAGGCCTGTATTTGGAGCAATAAGACATATAGAATAAAAGAAGTTTTTTGATTTGGGCTTCCTGCAGGGAGAAAGAAAGGCTGAAAACATCCTAGAACATTCATAAAAATACAAAATTATTCTCAGCCAACAGATCCAACCAACATTCATCAAAGGCTTACTATGCTCAAGGTATGAGCTAAGCACTGGCAATATAAATGGGGGGGGGAGATCAAAAAAGGGGGAAAAAGGTGTTTACATACATTTTTACTGAGAGCCAAAATCAGAGACTAATATTATCAAATTATTTCTTTTGGAAATGTGAGTATAAACAGAAATATTCATTAATTTAATCATGTTTTTTTTTCTTTTTATGAATAACAGTCAGAATGCAATTTTTGGCTAATTATATACATGTTCATATATGTGATTAATTCGCAAGTACACATTCATCCTTCCAACAAACAGTTTATCACATACCTACTATGTGCTATGACTTGTGCTAGGTACTCTGCAGGATGGAAAGAGAAAGAAATCAAAGTTCATGCCCTCCAAGGACCCATTCCTGTTATGCTGTCTTAATTATTAAATGCCTTTCTTAGAATATTAAATTTCTAATATAGCTTTGGGTATTTGAAGTGGAGCTAATGTTATTAGAAAAACCCTTCTCAATGTCCATTGAAAGGGTAAGAAGAAAAATGTGAATTAAAAATACTAAGTGAAAAGAAAGCACTTTTTGAGAGAAGAACCCTTTACCTCGTCATTCCCATTATGAGGAGACATTTATAAAGTGCCTGTTTTCATGAGGTCAGATATTAGACATGGTATAAAAAAGAATAGATATTTCATCAGATTTAAAGAACTAATACTGTGAAATGAAAACATTGCTGTGAATATATAGGTGTGTGTGTGTGTGTGTGTGTGTGTGTGTGTGTGTGTATGTGTGTGTGTGCATGAGAGAGAGACAGAGAGAGAGAGAGAGAGAGAGAGAGAGAGAGAGAGAGAGAGAGAGAGAGAGAGGGGGGGGGAGGGGGAGGGAGAAGAGGAGAGATGAGAGAAAAAGGGAGGGAAAAGGGGGATAGGATATAGAGACATCAGAATAAGCCTAATATATAAATGAAATTATATATGAGCCAAGGGTAAATTAATTTTACAGGAAGGACGTAAAGGTAAGTATGTAATTAGAAGAGAAATTGGAGAAAGTAGCTATGGGCTTATTTTGCCATAGATCCTTTTATCCCAGAATAGATATCCATGAATTTTCTCCCACTGGTCATCAGCAATACTATGACAGAGGGAAAGAAAGGGATAGATTAAGGTGAGAAGAAATATGAATGTAACAGGAAAATAGTTAACAAAAAGAGAGTGGAATGAAATTCTCCATAGAACAAAAATAGTTTATTCATGCCCAAAGATGAGTTCTTCTGATTTTATAGTCAAATTGACTATAAAGAGTAAAAAAGGGGGCAGCTGGATGGCATAGTGAATAGAGCACCTGCTTGGAGTCAAGAGGACGTGAGTTCAAATCCAACCTCAGACACTTGATACTTACTAGCTGTGTGACCTTGGGCAAATCACTTAACCCCATTGCCTTGCCTTTCCCCTCCAAAAAAAAGATTGGAAATCTGAAGATGTTATGTAAAGAAAGTAATATGAGTTCTAGGGCACAGGGTAATAACCATGGCTCACTTGAATGGAAGATGGTACGGTGACAAATACATTGAATTGGAAGTCAGCAGACCAGTGTCCAGATTCTAGCCTGCAACTTCTTACTTGTGTGATTTTGGGCAAGTTACTTATTCTTGGCTTCAGGATTTTCTTTTATAAAAAGAAGAAAAAGGGCTAAACTACATGACCTTTAAGACCCATCCCAGTGATAAAACTACAAAGTAAAAATTTGAAATATATATTCCTGTATTTAAATCTCCCTAAATTCCCATTTCTTCAAATAGAGGGGCTTGGACTGAATTATTTGTAAAGTGCCTTCTAGTTTTGAGGTGCTGTGGTATGAAGGCTTATGCCTTATGCCCCAAATATAACTTGTAAAATATCATTCTATTTCTGATCCTTTTATATGTTCTGGGTGCACACACACACACACACACACACACACACACACACGTGCGCACACACACATTTAAAATCCAATATTATCAAGATTCACCTTTGTTTTCTTTTAGAAACAACTAATTAAAATGTTCTTACTCATCAGTGAACATCAGACTAGGATTCTGATAGCAGCTTCCATGAGAATGCTAGTTACTAAACTTTCAGAAAAGCAACACAACTAATGCAAAAAACCATACAAAATCCAAAATAAATTATAACAAAAATCTAAACTAAATGCATTTTGAATGATATCTGCATACAAAATTGCCATCAATAGCTCAGTATTATAGTGTGCTACGAATAAATACTTTCCATCAAATATATGTAAAAATGGTGATTCATAATTACTCCCTATCTCCTAGGGATGTATTGGAGAGATATATACATACATACATACATATATATATATACAAAATATTATATCATTACATATTACACAAATGTATATATTTATCATATTATTTAAATACACATATGTACGTTTGTATCTCTGTATATATGTGTATGTATGCAAATATGTGTATATATGTGTGTGTATATATATATACATATATATGAGATGTGCTATAAATTGACAAAAGAAGAAAATTATTTCACCTTAATAGCCTAAAGCTGATTTCATTTTTCTACAAGTTTCTCATGTGCCTCTTTTTGGATAGCTCTGTTTCAAGTGATTTTTGACTCTTCCTAATTTTGTTGTTCTTTCAAGAGTCCCCTTTGGGGTTCCACTGTAAATCAGAATGTTGCATAGTCCAGGTTTTTGTTTTGTTTTTTATCTTGTTTAAAGAGTCTTAAATACCAAACAGAATGGAAGGTGCTCATTCTAAGAGCTTTACTTACATTTTATTTATTTCACAGATTTATGATGCTCCTCAGTGATACAAAAGGTTTTCTAGAGTAAACACTTATAGGGACAATATGAAGCAAAGAGATAGTAACTCTTGAGACCAAAGTATCAGTACTGATCTATGAAAACCCATAACTAGGAGACATTCAGCCATGGCTTATAATTGAAATGCTCTTCATCCTTGCCTAAAGCTTATCAATTCCCTAGCCCTCTTCACTGTCAGATGAAGTGGTAAGTCCTACATGTCTCCTAGTGTAGAAGCTGCTAGATCTTGGGTTATTCTGATTGTGCTTCCACAATACTTAAATTGTTTCTTTCTGGCTGCTTGCAGTATTTTCTCCTTGACCTGGAAACTCTGTAACTTGGCGACAATATTCCTAGGAGATTTCTTTTTGGGATCTATTTGAGAATGATCCACAGTGATCTGTGGATGCTTTCAATTTCTTTTTTGCCCTGTGGCTCTAGAATATCAGGGCAGTTCTCCTTGATAATTTCTTGAAAGATGATATCTAGGCTCTTTTTTTCATCATGGCTTTCAGGTAGTCCAATAATTTTTAAATTCTCTCTCCTGGATCTATTTTCCAGGTCAGTGGTTTTTCCAATGAGATATTTCACATTGTCTTCCATTTTTTCATTCCTTTGGTTCTGTTTGATAATATCTTGATTTCTCATCAAGTCACTAGCTTCCACTTGCTCCAATCTAATTTTTAAGCTAGTATTTTCT
>JAQQSZ010008069.1:0-13142 GCA_028646595.1 Phalanger gymnotis | reverse complement strand
TGCCTAGTTATACCTGGAAGTTATATGGGACTCCATGCCTTCTTGGGGGGGGGGGAGGGAGGGAAGAAAATCTGGAACCCAAAATTATGTAGAACTGTTTAAATCTAAAAATAAAAAAAAATTAAAAAAAATTATTTCCCCAGTTTTCTGCTTTCTTTCTGATCTTGGCTACATTTGTTTTACAAAAAGCTTTTAATGTAATCAAAATTATCCATATTACACCTAACTTTGCTTTCTCTGTCTTGTTTATAAATTATTCACCTGTCCATAAGTCTGATAAGTAATATATTCCATGTTCTTCTAATTTTCTTGTAGTATCTCTCTTTGCCCATAAGTCATGTATCCATGTTGACCTTGTCTTGGTAAATGATGTGAGATATTGCTCTATACCAGTTTCTGCCATACTGCTTTCCAATATTTCCAACAGTTTTTTTTTTATCAAATAATGAATTCTTAAGTCTTTACACTTGTCAAATACAAGGTTATTATGTTTATTTGCTGCTGTAAATTGTATGTCTATGCTATGCCATTGATCTACATTTCTATTTCTTAGCTAGTATCAGATAGTTTTGTTAATTACCACCTTCTAATATAGCTTAATATCTGGTACTGCTAAACCTCCTTCCTTTACATTTTTCATTATTTCCTTTCATATTCTTGGCTTTTTGTTCTTGAAGATGAATTTTATTATTATTTATCATTATTTACAGATGTAGTCTAGAGAAGTTGTGACTTATCTACGATCACATAGGGAGTAAGCGAAAAAGTTAATATTTTAAATTTCCTCTTACTACTCCTTTTCCCATTCCCATATCACCTAGACAGAGTAACAGATGATGAGGGGCAGCATACTGTGTTGGAAAGAACACTGGGCATCAGTTTCCTCATTTATGAAAGAAAGAGATTCAACTAGATATCCTCTGATGTCCTTCCAGTGCAAAACCAAACTAATTTATACCAAAGTGGTAATGGCCCATAGGGAAAGTATGATAGCCTAATGGAAGAGATAACATTGATAAGAGTATCCTTCCTGGCATCCCTGAACTTTTAAAATTGTATGAAAGTTGAGTGAAATGCCATTCTCTCACTTCATCCTTCCAACGATACCATTTCTATTTGAGTTTGACACCATGGCATTAAGATATAGCAGGGACAAAAAGCAATGGTTAGCATGAAAGGGATGGTATAAAGATGCTCAGTTGGGCTAATCACCGCTCCCAGTGTTTTGGTTGTGAGGCAGTAATCCATGGCTGTAAGAGAGTATGAGAATCTAATTGGAGCCATTGAGTTACGTCTATCTTTACTGTGACAGTGACAATAAGGAATATTAGACTCAGTGTGGGATAGTGCAGAGCCTTCAACTTAGAACAGAAGATGTGATTTCCAGTCCTGGATGTGTCACTAACTAGGATGTGGAAGTCACTTAACCTTCCTCATCCCTAAAGTAGGGAGAATGTTATCAAACTTGCTCACCTCCCAGGGCTGTTGGGGCCCTGGTTGTGAAAGGCTTAAAAAGCTAAACAGAGTTTATATTTAATTCTAAAGGCAATAGGGAGGCATTGGAATTGAAGGAATAGGGACGTAACATGGTTGGATCTTAAGTACTGCACTTAAGTAAAATCAGCTCAGCAGCAGTGTGATGAACCAGACTGGACTAGTGGGAGACTTGAGGCAGGAAGACCGAATAGGAGACTGGTAAAATAATCTAGATAAGAGATGATTAAGGCTTGACCTAAGATGGTAGCCATGTGAGTAGAGAGAAGAGGTCAGATACAGGTAGTATTATGGAGGTAGAAAGAGTATGCCTTGGCCATTGATTGAATATATAAAATGAAGGGAAGTGAGAAGTCAGGGATGATGTCAAGATTATAAACCAAGGAGAGCAGACAGATGATGGTGCCATGTGGTGCATGCCAGATATCTCTGGGACATCCAGTTTAAAATGTCCAACAGGCAGTTGTTGATGTAAAATTGAAGTTCAGGGAAGAGACTGGGAATAAATAGATCTGTAACTCATCTGAAGGTAGAGTATCATTAGACCCACTGGAGTTGATGAAGTTATCGAGAGAAAGCAGGTAGAGAGAAAGGAAAAGATGGTTTAGAACAAAGTTTTGGAGGATATCCGTGGTTAGGGGGCATGATATTGAGTCAGCAAAGGAGAGAGAGGAGTCATTGGGCAAGTCAGAGGAAAATCAAGACATTGGTGTCTTAAAATCCAGAGAAGAAGGAGTATAATGGAGAAGAGGGTGGTCAGTTGTGTCAGTTGCCGCAGAGGTAAAGTAGGATGAGGACTGAGGAAAGACCATCAGATTTGGCCACTAAGAGAATGTTGGTAACTTTGGAGAGAGCAGTTTCAGTTAAATAATAAGGTCAGAAGCTGGATTGCAAAGGCTGAAGAGTGAGAATGAAAGAAGAGGAAGTAGAAATAACTAGTGTAGACCACATTTTCAAGGAATTTATCTGAGAAAGGTGAGAAAGATATGGGGCAGTACTGTGAGGGGATTTATAGGAGTGTCTGATGAAGGGATGTTTTAGGATGGGGGTGAGGGGGCTTGGACATGTTTGAAAGCATTAAGAAAGGAACCAGGAGAAAGGGTAAGGTTTAAGTTTTGAGAGAGGAGAGTAATAGCAGATATGATTAGAAAGATACAGATGTGGGGGGGAATAAATTAGGAAAATCTTGAGAATACACTTGTGGCTTGAGATGGTGAAAGGTATCCATGTGTGGGAGTGGATTGGATCACACAACTCAATGGGAATTTTTTCTTTAGTCCATGCAAAATGTTTACATGTTAGACAGAGGATCCTAGGAAAAAGCAGAATCAAGCAGTGTATTTTCTGCTTTTCTTATAGCATGACATTATTTGCTTAGAATGTAAGGGGTATTTTATGAGGATAAGCACCAAATATTTGTATATGTAGGGGAGAAAACAACCACAAAGCATCCTCTTTCCTGTCATCCATAAACACCCTCCTTTCAAAGTGCACAGGTAAAATACCTCTGGAAGGAGATTGTCTTTGTAAAATCCTGTCCATGGCCCTCTGGCTTAAACCTGAATCACATCATGTACAATATATTGATAACTATACATTCAATTCAGTTTTTAAAATTAATCTTCCCATTACCTACCCTTAATGAGTAATTTTTAAAGCCCTAAAAATAATCAATACATAGTCGCATAATCCAGCAAAACAAATCCCCACAGTGGTCATGTCCTAGAATATGTCTCATTCTGCATGTTAAGTTCATCACCTCCCTGTGAGGAAGTGAATGGTTTGTTTCATCATCATTCTTTTGAACTAGTGGTTTATCATTGCATTGGTCAGCATTGTAAAGTATTTCAAAGTTTTCCTCCGCTATAATATTATCATTGTATAAGTTATTCTCCTGGTTTTGATCACTTTGCTCTGCATCAATTTATATAGATCTTCCCAGCTTCCTCTGAAACTGCCCATTTAACCATTTCTTATGGTACAGTAATATTCCATTACACTCACATACCACAATTTATTTAACCATTCCCCAAAAGGAGTAAACTCTCTTAGTTTCTGATTTGGGGCTACCACAAAGAGAATTGCTATAAATATTTGTATCCATATAAACCTTTTTCCACTATGTAATTTGTTGGAGGATGTGGGCCTAGGAGTAGTAGTAGTAGTAGTATAGTAGGGTCAAAGGATATGCATAGTTTGGTATTTTGTGGGGGAGCATAGTTCCAAATTGCTTTCCAGAATGACTAGGCAAAGTCATTGCTCCATCAGCAATATGCATATGTTCCAGCATCCCTTCTAACACTGTCATTTTCCTCTATCGTTATCTTTGCCATCTGATAGGTATAAGGCAGAACTCCAGAATTGCTTTGATTTGCTTTTCTCTAATTATTTGTGATTTAGAGTATTTTTATGTGGTTGTTGATATCTTGTATTTTTTTCCTTTAAAAACTGCCTATTCATATCCTTTGACCATTTGTCCTTTGGGGAATGGTTTAGACCTATATGTTTTAATCAGTTCCTTCTATGTCTTGGATATGAGATCTTTATTAAAGAAACTTGATGCAAAGATTTTTTTTCCCCAACTACCTGCTTTCCTTCCTATTTTTTACCACATTACATTTGTTTGTGCAAAAAATTTAAAATTTTGTACATTTTATCTTGTGTGATTGTTTTACTTGTTTAGTTATCAACTCTTTCCTGTCCATGGATCTGGAAAGTCATTTCTTCTTCGTTCCTCTAATTTGTTTATATTACTTTTTATATCAAGGTTACATACCCTCTTGGAGCTTATCTTGGTGCATGGCACAAGATGTTGGTCTAAATTTAATCTCTGTCACACTGCTATCTAGTTTTTGACAATATTTATTAAGTACCTTCTGTCTTTTTTTAACCTGGATTCAAATACTTTTTAAAAATTACATTAAATTAAATTTTTAAAAAATGTTATTTTCAGTTCTGAATTCTCCCTTTTTCTCTTACTTGTCTCTCACCTATTGAGAAGGCAAGAAATAGGATATCTATTACATGTATGAAGTCATGCAAAAAATATATTTCTACATTAGCCATGATACAAAAAGAAAAAAAAACCAACAACAAGGAAAATAAAGCAAGCATAAGAAAAGATGCTTAAATATGCACTCAGAATCCATCAGTTCTCTTTCTGGAAGTAGATAGCATTTTTCATCATGATTTCTTTGGAACTGTTATGGATCACTGTATTGATCAGAGTAGCTAATTCTTTCACAGTTGATTGTCATTACAATATCACTGTTACTTTGCACAGTGTTCTAGTTCTGCCCATTTCATTTTGCATCAGTTTATAAAAGTCTTCCCAGATTTTTCTGAAACCATTCACTTTGTTATTTCTTACAGCACAATAGTATTCTATCATGACCATATACCACAGCTTATTCAGTCATTCCCCAATTGATGGGCATCCCTTCAGTTTCCAATTCTTAAGCATCTTCTATGTTTAAGGCACTGTGCTAGAGAAAACAAATGCAAAAATCAAACCTTCCTTGCACTATATGGAGGCTCTGCCACTTACTATCTGTATAGCCTTGGCCTAGTTGTTTAACTTCTTTGAGGCTCATTTTCTTCATCTCTAAAATGAAGATCAAATTAGATGCCCTCTATGGTCTCTTTCAGATTTAAAATGACGATCCTATGTATCAAATGCACATTCAGATGCTCAGAGAATCACAGAATCATAGACTTTTACAAATTAAAATTTACTGCTTTCCATTGTGCAGTAGGAGTGGCCTTCTCAGGTACACCAGAAATTAATGGTAGAGTTAGAAATGGGCCCAATGGCTTTTTGTTTAACATGTTCCAAATTCTCTGCTTTCCTCTCCTTTTTTCTTCCTCTGTAACTGTTTATTCTCTCCCTGTGGGTGGGAGGAATAGTTTCACCAGTAGGTTCCACCAGATTTAGGGGGTAGATAGGCCCTTCTCCAGTGCTCCTGGGGATGTTACTATAAGGAACTTGGGTGGGTCAAACCCTCTCAAGCCAAGTGCCTGCCCATGCCAGGGGGCACAGAGCCAAGGAAGTCAAACTTTCAAGTGACTACCTAATTCTCCATATTCTTGGCTGCTGTTCAGAATTGCCAGTGGCTGGGGCCTGAGCTACTTTGGCAACAAATCAGGCCTTCTCTTCATCAGCTTCTGGATGCCTGTAAGGAATTCAGAAAGTGAATAAATCAGATTAACATGTAATTAGATACCTATCCTTCAGGACCCACCTCCTCCATGAAACCTTCTCTATTTGGTCTGTTTTTCTTTTCTCAGAGAGGCAGCATTTTGTACTAAATTTAGTGTTGGAGGACCTAATTCAAATTCTATTTCTGCCATTTGCTATTTCTGTGATCTTAGGCAAATGATTTCACTGCTCAGGACTGTTTCTTATCTGCAAAGTGGAGGGATGAGGGATGGCCTCTGAGCTCCTTTCCAGCTTTGGATCATGTATCTGATCTCACATTCTAGTTTAAAGTCTGTTGTATGCATTCAGGTACTAAAATCATTAAAAAGGGCCCTGTGTCATTTTCCTTCCCAAAGGTTGGATATGAACTCTGGTTTTCTTTTTTTCTTTTGCTCCATATCATTATTTATTTGACCCCCAGACCTACTTTTTCTAATTAGACTGAAAAGTCATTAAGGACCTAAACCATGTATCTTTTCCTTTTAGATAAGATTATAAGCCTTAAAACTAGAAAAGTTCTTTTTTGTTTTGGTTTTGCTTCCCTCCCCTCCAAATACATGTCAAAACAATATTAGCATTCATTTTTACAAGATTTTGAGTTCCAAATTTTTCTCCCCCCCTCCTCTAAAAGTGGTAGGCAATTTGATATAGGTTATACATGTGCTATCATGTAAAACATATTTCCATATTAGTCGCAGTTGTGAAAAAAGAAACAGATCAAAAGGAAAAATACAAAAAAGAATAAAGTAGGTGAAAAAATATGCTTTGATCTGCATTCAGAATCTAACAGTGCTTTACCTGGATGTGGATAGCATCTTCCTTTGTTAGTCCTTTGTCTTGTATCATTGTGTTGCTGAGAAGAGCTAAGTCATTCATAGTTGATCATCACACAGTGTTGCTGATACTGTGTACAATGTTTTCCTGGCTCTGCTAACTTCAGTTTGCATCGGTTCATACATGTCTTTCCAGGTTTTTTTGAAATCTGCCTGCTCATAGTTTCTTAGAGCACAATAGTATTCCATTACATTCATATACCACAACTTGTTCAACCATTCCCCAGTTGATAGGCATCCCCTCAATTTCCAATATTTTGCCAGCACAAAATGGGCTGCTATAAATATTTTTGCACATGTAGGTCCTTTTCCCATTTTTAAGCTCTCTTTGGGATACAGACCTCTGAATCAAAGAATATGGTCAGTTTTGTTGCTCTTTGGGCATAGTTCCAAATTGCTCTCCGAAATGGTTGGGTGAGTTTACAACTTCACCAACAGTGAATGCATTCGTATCCCAATTTTCCCACATCCTCTCCAACATTTTATCATTTTCCTTTTTCTGTCATATTAGTCAAACTGATAGGTGTGAGGTTGTACCTTGGATTTGTTTTAACTTGCATTTCTCTAGTCAAAAGTGATTTAGAGCACTTCTTCATATACCTATGGATAGCTTTGATTTATTCATCTCCATTGGGGAATGACTTGTATTTTTATAAATTTGACTCTGTTCTATATATATTTGAGAAATGAGGCCTATATCAGAAACATTTGCTGTAAAGATTGTTTTCTCAGCTTTCTGCTTTCCTTCTAATCTTGGTTGCAATGGTTTTGTTTGTGCAAAAGCTTTTTAATGTAATATAATCAAATATAATAAAATAATTGTTATTTTGCATTTTGTAATGTTCTCTATCTCTTGTTTGGTTATGAATTCTTCCATTTTCCATAGATCTGATAGGTAGACTATTCCTGGCCCTTCTAATTTGCTTATGGTACTGCCCTTTATGTCTAAGTCATGTGCCCATTTTGAACTTAACTTGGTATATGATGTGAGATGTTGGTCTATACCTAGTTTGTGCCCTATTACTTTCCAGTTTTCCCAACAATTTTTCTTAAATAGTGAGTTCTTATTACAAAGGCTGGGGTCTTTGAGTTTATCAAATACTAGGTTACTATGGTCATTTACTACTGTGTCTTGTGTACCTAATCTATTGCACTGATCCACCACTCTATTTCTTAGTACCAGCTAGTTTTGATGATTACTGCTTTGTAATATAGTTTGAGATCTGATATTTCTAGGCCACCTTCTTTTTTCATTAATTCCCTTAATATCCTTTTCTTCTTCCAGATGAATTTTCTTGTTATTTTTCCTAGCTCTATAAAATAATTTTTTGGCAGTTTGGGTGGTATGGCACTAAATAAGTAAATTAACTTAGGTAGTGCTAATACATGGTCAGTTTTCTGTATAGGTACCCTGTGCTACTGAGAAAAAGATATGTTCTTTTCTGTTCTCATTCAGTTTTCTCCAAAGGTCTGTCATATCTAACTCTTCTAATATTCTATTCACCTCCTTAGTTTCTTTCTTGTTTGTTTTTTGGTTGGATTTATCAAAATCTGAGAGGGGACTGTTGAGGTCCCCCACTAGTATTGTTTTATTGTCTATTTCTTCCTGTAACTCACTTAACTTCTTTAAGAATTTGTATACCACTTGGCACACATATGTTTAGCATTGATATTACTTCATTGTCTATGGTACCTTTTAGCAAGATGCAGTTTCTTTCTTCATCTCTGTTAATTAGGTCTATGCTTGCTTTTGCTTTGTCTGAGGTCAGGATTGCTATACCTGCTTTTTTTTTTTTTACTTCAGCTAAAGCATAATAGATTCTACTCCAGCCCCTTACTTTTATTGTGTGTGTCTCTATCTGCTTCAAGTGAGTTTCTTGTAAACAACATATTGTAGGATTCTGGTTTTTTACCCACTCTGCTATATACTTCCATTTTATGGGAAAGTTCATCCCATTCATATTCACAGTTAAGTTTACTGTGTATTCCCCTCCATCCTGTTTTTCCTCCTAGAACTGGGGTCTGCCCCTTCCCCTGGCCATCCTGATGTTGGAGTTTGCCTGCTCCACCACACTGGGGCTCAGGATCTACTGCTGGTTTTCTGAAGTGGGGCTTGCTTCTGGCTTGCTGGGACGCTTCCTGTCCTGGACTATACTCCCCTTTTACCTGAGTGAGACAGACCTTTCCTGCTGATCTTCCAAGTTTCTTGGGCTCAAAGATTGTTTCAACCAGTGTTTTTACTGGTTCTACTGTTTCAGAATTTGGGGTGCTATTTTATGATTGTTTTGAGATGAATGTGAGAGGGTTATGGCAATTTACTGCTTTCTCCACCATCTTGTCCTTCAGAAGTCTTAAATAAGGTCTTAGAGATCATCTATTCCAACTCCCTTCCCCCTTCCCTCCATTTAACACACAAGGAAACTAGGGCCCAGAGGTAAAGTGACTTTCCTAACGTCACACATGGTGTTCTTATAGAATTAGGACTAGTGGCAAGATCTGACTCATAGTCCAGGGTTCATTCCATTATAGGATCAAGATCTTTTATCCCCAGGATAAAAGGAACTGGATGTGGCTAGCTAGCATTATAGTACTTTACGTTTTGTAAAACTCTTTACAAATGTTATCTTATTAGATCCTCACAACAATGCTGTGAGGTAGATGCTATTATGACCCCCATTTTACAGATGGGAAAACTGAGGCATGGAGTAATTAAATGATTTTCCCAGCTAGTAAGTATCTGAAACCAAATTTGAATTCACAACTTCTTGACTTTTAGTCCTCCATTTCGTCTACTATACCATTTTCTTGCAAAATACTTGTTGGAGATGACAGTAGGTGCTTAATAAATACTTGCAAATGCAAGAAATGTAGTATAATACTAACCAATCGCCTCTCACCCTCTCTTTTACTTTGTTCCTGCCCCACCATTTCAAAGACAAAACCATGGGTAGAGCCCCCACCATAGGATTGTAAGATCTTAGAATTTAGAATTGGGGGTGGGGTGAGGAGTGGAACACATCTTGGAGATCAGTCCAACCTCATCCTATTAGAGATGAGAGAACTGAAACTCAGGGAAAAGAAATGACTTCCCCAAGTTAGTACAAAGAATAAATAGTAAGGCCAGGGCTAGAACCTCTGTCTCCTGACTCCTAGGCCAGTGTATCCAGGGAGTGACTTTTTCTTCTTCACTTCAGTAAAGGCTAAGGGGTTTATTGCACATGTTGGTGCCAGGTGGGGCCACACGGGAGAATTCTGCATTTCTCAGCACCTCCTTCCAGGGTAAGAAGCTGAGGAGAAGGGACAGGTCATATGTGGTCTGGGATAGATGTTTGACTTTTCTCTATGATGTGAGTAACTTCCACCAGGGACCTACTAGAGTAGTAAAGCCAGGGACTCTTCTGGAGTATTCGGGAATCTCAACTTCCAAGAATGCAGTGAGTGTTCTCTTTCCTTCTCCATGAGGTCAAGCAACATAGTCCCAGTGAGCTACAGGCTTCTCTGAACCTCAGTTTCATCCATAAAACAAAGGGGTTGAATTGAATAACCTCTAAGGTCCTTTCCTGTTCTGGTTTTATGTTCTTATGACTAAATTATCCTCCAGGAATTGACCTAATAACTTGGACTTTGCCTACAACTAGAAATGTCATTAAATTCAATCTTGAAACTTTAGCACAAAAATATTAACCACAGGTCATGAAATACTGGGGCAGTTTTGTAGAAACATGTTTTCTTTTCAGACATACCATTGGTTATTTCTGAAACCCCTCAGTACCTCTGTGAAGAAGGTTAGATGGATGCTGAATAGCATCCTCCTCCTATTTTACAAACATAGAAACCAGGAGCCCAGAGTGGGGAGGTGATATGCTGTGAGAAATCAGAGGTCTCAAGGTTCTGAGTCCAATGATCATGTGAAAAAGCCTCCTCTCTCACCTTATTTGAATATTTTTGCATATGAGATGAGCATCAGGCAGATTCCATCTTATAGCACGAGAGATAGGAACAGGACCTGTGATTTTATTGATATGGGGAAATCCCAGATGAAGAAACTCCCTTTACCAATGTAAGTCAGCGCCTTCTTTGCAATTTAATAGTTTAAGAAGGTTGCCTAGAACCCTGAAAGATTAAGTGACTTGCCCAGAGCCATGTAGCCAATTTGTTTCAGAGGCGGAACCCACTGTAAATTAGTCAGAAAAAAATCTAACTTATGAACATATCTCTGAAGGCACAATGTAAATCAGTGGGAGGAGGGGCTGATTTACAGAGGTCAGTTTAGATCACATGTAGCTTTTTCAAGAGCATAGCTATTATATTATATGGGATTTGCCTGTAACATTTACACAATCAGGACAAATGGCTCTTAAGAAAACATTAAAGAAACATCCCTCCTTTTTTTGACCAAAAAAATGTGGAAATAATTTGGTAGAATGACCACGGGAGGAAATGCTCAGTGCCCAGGCAGTCAGGTGAGGAGGAAGACATTTAGTGACAACAGCAGAATCCACTGAGGGCTCAGCTACTCATCAATTTTCTCAGCTCCATGGTAACTGGCTGCTCGTCACCTGCATACTGATAATGTACTTTATAGCCCATATGGAAGTTGCACATGGGAAAAAAACCCTGCAAAAGAGGCAGCCTTGGCCTTGTCTCTTCATCTCCTTATGGCTCAGACTTTATAGGACAAAATGCCAGGTTGGTGTCCCTCAGGGCAGCATAATACATAATACAATTCAAAACAAATTTTTGAGTCCTCTATTCTGTGTCCACCTCTGTCCAGGGTGCCAAATGCAAAAGTAGAGAAAGAAGATCTTTTGAGAAGCTTACAGTCAGGTTAGAAGAGGAGAAAAAAACAGAAATTCTGAAGCAGGTGCTGGAGAATATTTGCTAGGGATGTTACAGCAGGATTCCTATACTGAGCCATAGGTTGGATTAGATAACTTCTTCAGTGCCTCAGAATTCAAAATTGTGTATAAATCAAGCAGGAACAACAAAGCCCAACCTGTATTGTGCAGGAGTGTGCTGAAAATGTTTCAAAACTGGCTCTTGGAGGGAAAATACATGCAAGACACAGTTTTAAGTTTAATGTACATTTTTAACATTTTCATTACTTTCTTCTTCTTCAGTTGTTCAGTCATTTTTCAGTCGTATGTTACTCGTCATGACCCCATATGGGGTTTTCTTGGCAAAGACACTGGAGTGGTTTACCATTTTCTTCTCCAGCTCATTGTACAGCTGAGGAAACTGAGGTAAACAGGGTTAAGGGACTTGCCCAGGGTCACACAACTAATAAATATCTGAGGCTAGATTTGAACTCATGAAGATTAGTCTTCCTGATTCCAAGTCCAGCGTTCTATCCCCTGTACCATGTAGCTGCATTCTTCAGTCTGGACAATCAATAAAACAGCAAATCATGTCCTGATCTGCAGCATTTGCTGGTCTTGAGGTCAAAGTGCCCACAATGACAATTTAACCATTGCCTCTTTCCAGAGTACCCTTGGTATTGTGTTAAGTCAGATTAGAAGAGGTATGAGAAGAACTTTTTAAAAAGGAGAGAAATCATTATGGGATTGCCTAGTCAGGGAAAGTGTCATGGGAAAATGGAACTAGAGCTGGGCCTTAGAGACATACCATTTAGCTACTTAAAGCAGAGCGGGGGGAGGGGAGGGCAGGGCGGAGCCAAGATGGCGGCTGGGAAGCAGGGACTGGCATGAGTTCCCCACCAAGTCCCTCTAAAAACCTATAAAAAATGGCTCTGAACCAATTCTAGAGCTGCAGGACACACAAAATAGCAAAGGGAAGCAGGTCTCCAGCCCAGGACAGCCTGGATGGTCTCTGGGTAAGGTCTTTTACGCATGGAGCTGGGAGTGGAGCAGAGCGGAGCAGAACCCAGCATGGGCAGCGCGGACCAGCCAGACCAGGAGCCAGGTGGAGCGTGCCCTAGCGCCCTGAATCGGTGAACTGTGGCAGTTACCAGACTTCTCAACCCTCAGACACCAAAGACAACAGAGAAGAACTGCAGAGCCTACAAAGTGGTGGAGGGAAGCAGGGCTCTAGCCCAGGACAGCCTGGATGGTCTCTGGGTAAGGTCTATCGCGCACGGAGCTGGGAGAGGAGTGGAGCAGAGACCAGCGTGGTTGATGCAGACCAACCAGACCAGGAGCCAGGTTCAACAGTTCAACTTTAGTTAAGTCCCTTGGAATTTCTTTTTCTTGTTCTTTTTCTTGATTACCTTTTCATGCTTCTCTTGATTCTTGTGTTTGAAAGTCAGATTTTCTATTCAGCTCTGGTCTTTTCACTGAGAAAGCTTGAAAGTCCATATTTTGCCTTGGAGCATGATACTTAGTTTTGCCGGGGAGGTGATTCTTGCTTTTAATCCTAGCTCTATTGACCTCCAGAATATCGTATTCCAAGCCCTTCAATCTCTTAATGAGCTGCTAGATCTTGGGTTATTCTGATTGTGTTTCCACAATACTCAAATTGTTTCTTTCTGACTGCTTGCAGTATTTTCTCCTTGATTTGGGAGCTCTGGAATTTGGTGACAATATTCCTAGGAGATTTCTTTTTGGCATCTCTTTGAGGAGGCAATCGGTGGATTCTTTCAATTTCTATTTAACCCTCTG
>JAQQSZ010008068.1:0-13143 GCA_028646595.1 Phalanger gymnotis | reverse complement strand
AGGACAGCTGCATTTCTGTGTTGCTGAGACACTTACCCTCCTGCTAATCCCAAACCCCAGGAGGGGAAAATGAGAACAGCCCATTGGCATGCATGCCTTTCAGTCTTTCAAACCAATTTTGCAGGCTCCTCTTATCCCCCATTCTCAGCACACAGGGAGCACATTCTATAAGGCCAGCATCTGGCCACCTTTTATAGAGAATTACCTCGCCATCTCCAAATACTTTAAAAATAGAAGCCCAATTACTTGGACTGCGATTAGGTTGTTAAAGTTTTACTAATCGAGATTACATCACTTGTGAGTGTGGAAGGTTAAACTTTGTGCATGAAAGGTGGATTCCCCCCATCTTCTCTTCAGTCTCAGGGGAAGGAAGGAACTGAGGACAGAGAAGACCCAGGAACCTCGGGGTCAGGGAATTGTTTCCTTCACAATTTGGTTGCTTTTCTGGAAGCCTGGATGGGTTTGTACATAATGGGATTTATATCTGGCAGCAGCCTCTGGAGAGCAGAGTCAAATCCTTTCACTTTACAGATGAAGATAGAGGTCTAGTGAGGTAAAGTGACTTTCCTGAGGTCACACAATAAGCAGTAGAGCTGGGATTTGGATCCGGGTCAGGTGACTAAATCTAGTGTTCTTTCCACCATATTACATCGGTGGACTTGACTCAGTCACGCTTTTTTTTCCCAGCATCTCGACTGAGGATAATGGCATGTGCTTGGGAGACAGTAATAATAATAGTTGACATACACACGGAGTTATAAGGTTTGCAAAATATTTTTACGTTTATTAAAAACAACCATGTGAGTTAAGGATGGCCAAATATCCTTATCCCTGTTTTACAGATGAGGACTCACGTCACAAGAGATTAAAATATATGAACTTTAACTGCTAGTTAAGTATTAGGGTCTAGATTTGAACCCAGTTGTCTATTTTATGGGGCAGCTAGGTGGTACAATGGATAGAGGACTGGACCTAGAGTCAAAAAGACAGACCGGAGTTCCAATTTGCCCTTTTATGCTGACTAGCTGTGTGACCTTGGGCAACTCGACCTCCATTTGCCTCAGTTTTCTCATCTGCAAAATGAGGACAATAATAGCACCCACTTCCCAGGGTTGTTGTGAGGATAGAAATGGAAAGACGTGGTTATTGACTGGATGTGTGGGGTTAGTGAGAGTAAGAGCTATTTGCAAAGTGCTTTGCAAACCTTTGCAAAGGTTCTTTGCAAACAGAAACATGTATTATGTTAGCTATAATAAAGTGCCATCATGTTGACTGGGGATAGGGGTACAGAGCAGGGAGAAATGTTTTTCCTCTTTCAAAGAGAATATAGATTTAGAGCTGGAAGAGACTTTCAAAATCACTGAGTCCAGGGCCTCTCATTTGGAAACTGAGCCCCAGAGAAGGAAAGGGACTTGCCCAAGGTCTCACAGGTAGAAAGTGGCAGAAATAGAATTTGAAGCTAGGCCGTCTGAGTCCAATTGCCGTCCTGTTTCACACTGCCTCACACTGTATCATACTGCCTCGAGCCCTAACCCATATCACGGGCCTCATGACTACTGAGCTAGGTGCATTTTACCTCTCTATGTGGCTCCCAGGTCACCGCTTCCTCCAGGAGAAATTGGCTCCAAGAGAGAAACAACAGGGCCAAAACTATCAGGTTTCACTGCCGAGTTGAAGGCAAGATTCTTCACCTTTTACACTGCCCCACCTTTGCCACGCTCCCTCCCCCCTCTTCCCCTCACCCCTTGCCTCCACCCCCTGCCCCAACTCCTGTAGATTCCTGCTCTGGAATAGCTTTTACTCCGGTTTCACTCTGCCCCACCCCTTCTACCCCATCCCCCATAATAGTAGAGTAAATATGAAAACTGCTTAAGGAAACACCTTCAGGCAGTTTCACCATAGGCCAGTGGAAGGGGATGGTTGAGGAAGCCTTTGTTCCACACTGGCCTATTTTCAAGGATCTAATTCATTAGTGTAGGAACTCCCTGCATGCACATACAGACTGCAGCCCTTCCTGCTTTCCTTTCTCTTGTGGCTGCGGCCAACCTTTTCGTGGCAGGGCCCCTCCACCCTTGGCCAGGCTGACCTCAGGTTGACAACAGAAACAAGAAACAATCCACCAGGTGGCTGCCCTGAAAGGCTTTGCTGTCTAGTTTTTGCTTCACTAGCAGAGCCTTTTGGAACCCAAGGTCAAAATGAAATCCATGACCCAGGGAGGCCTCCGAAGACAATTTTGTTTCTGACAGTCACTCAGAGAATTCAAGAAATCTCCTTGTACCCCAGGAAGAGTAAAACAAAGAAACATTAGGGTTTTCTTGCCTCTGTTGAACAAGGAGAATCTTAAATTTAGAGTCAGGGGACCTAGGTTCTAATCCACACTGGACTATTGATTGTCCATGGAACCTTGAGCAAATCATTGGCCTCATCTGTGCAATGAGGGCGCTGGTCTAGCTGACCCCTAAGGCCCTTCCAGTGATAAATCCATGATCCTATGACCTGAACAATGTAGACTGATTATCTATCTAGGTCAAATTCACCAGATAATGGCACAATTTTTCACTATATTGTGTATGTAAGACATAAGTGATTTTGAGAGAAGAAAAGACTTCTGAGAAGCACGGTGATTGAGTGGAAAATGTTGGACATGAAATCGGGAGGTGTCTAGGATTGACTCCTGTGTTTGTTACTTTTGAGTTCTATGACTGTACACAAGGCACTTCACTAAGTTTTAAATAAGCTTCATCTATAAAAGGGAATCATACCCCTAAAGCCCGAGTTCTTAACCTTTCTGAAAGCCTTTTCAGAATAATGTTTTTAAATAATTAAAGAAAATGCAAATTTCAATTACAGTTCAGTGAAAATTAAAAAGGAATTTTTTTTCCTGTCCAAGTTCCATAAGCCCCTGAAATCTATCCACAGACCTCTCTGCCCTCCATTAAGAGCACCTGTTTAGTGTCTAAAATGTACTGTAAAATGGGACAATAATCCCTTGTAAAATCTTCCTTTCTGGATTGTTGTGAGGCTTAAGGGAGATAACACACGCAAAGTGCTGTATTAGCATCAACCACTATCGTCGCCTGCATTTGTGACTGTTCGATATAATCTGTTCATCAACCATGATTTTTTTTTTGATGTTAAGCTCATTGTTTATGTCAATGTTGTGTTCCTCTCCTAGAGAAACCCTATACTTTCCATGAATGTCAGATGCTGTGATACTGATAGAGTTCAAGGGGTAGGAGACCAAGCTCCTTGTAAGACCTTCTCCTAAACCATCTGTCTCTCCCCATTTTGCCCCCTGTGAACTTACATATTTATTGGATTTTTAAAATCAGCCCCTGGGGGAATGTACTGATCTCAACTCAGCAAATAACTAGAAGGCCCGGTTCCTGGCCCCTGGGTCTGAGGCTCAATGCTGGCATGTTATTCATGCTAAATACAAATGCCAACACTGTGGTAGCCATGTATCAGTATCACTTCAACATACCAAGAGGCCAGACAAGCCACCACATTCCCCCACGCGGGCTGTTCCAAATGCAGGGTATGCTCTTGGTAGGACAGTATGATGTTACAACATTTTTCTTCCTTAACCCTGGAAGAACCAGTGGCTTTCTAGATTGACCAAGGGCTAGGGACTGCCTTTTTTTTTTTAATAGAAAACCTTTTCTCCTCAAGTGAGCTGCTTTTTACCTTCATATCATCCATGCAACCAAATGCTCTGTTGGTTGGGAATTGTGCTATGGGGGACCAACTCAGTCTGCACCAGGTTTTAGGGGGAATATAGGCATTGATGGACAGCTGTGGTTGGGGATAGCAAATTAGTGAAATAATAATACTAAGGTTGTTTTGGGTTTGGTATTTTTTACCACTTTCAAGTCAGTAGGCATAACAGCTTGAACTAGTTAACCTATAGGAGATCTACTTTAATGAATAGGTAACAACTGTTCATAATTAGCACATTATATGTGTATAATAGGCAAATAGATGCTGCTAAACATGAGTGAAAAGTTTGTTCTTCTAAGTAGGCTATCTGTCTCCTCTGCAACCTTGATTACTCTATTATGTTGCTAAGCAAGTCCTTTTTTCAAGGATAGTTAGTACAAAGTCCTTCCCTCATGCTTCATCACGGTGTGAAGGTGACCCTGGGATCTTAAAGACTATGCCAGCAGATCACAAGCTCTGGCAGAACCAACCAAGCTGGAAAGGCTTCTAGAGGGCTAGGTGATGGAAAAAATGCGTTTATCCACTCTCTCAACAAACGTTTATTGCATACTGCAGGCAAGAGTTATAATCCTAACAATAGCTAACACCTACATAAAAGTTTTTGGCTTGAGATATATAGATTTATCTATAGATATACCTATCTATATGTGTGTGTATACACATATACATACATGTATAAAACATATGTGTATATTATATACACGCACAGGTGTATGTATACACATATCTATGTATCTACATATATCTGTGTGTACATGCATGTATATATAAATACACATGTGTATGTATGTATACATGCATGTGTATGTGTATATTTCTCTAGCTATCCTGTCATTCTAGTTCCAGCCTATCTTAATTACAAGAAGCTCAAAACCAAAGAGTTGGCCACTCGGTGACAGATCTTTTTAAACCACAAAAAATCATGACAATTGTCTACTTGTCTACAAGGTAGAGCAGGAGGGCAGTTGAGATCTGCTGTGATGAGAGAGCACATGTTCTGATGAAATCATAGATTCTGGATGTATATAAGGGCACCTTTCAGACAAGCCCTAGTCCAGATGGTTGTAAGTTCTGAATTAATAGTGTCTGAATTTGAAGCTTGAGCCCCTGTGTTTGTAATATAGTGGAAAGTTGACCCAGTGAGTAAAGACATGTCTCAGAGTCTGACCTCTTGAATTGTTGTATGACTAGAGGGAGTATATGGGTCCCTATAAGAAAGGGCAGAGAAAAGTGAGCTAGGGGAAGAAGCATCTTCACAACATTCACAGAGGCAAAAACAAGTGCCCTATAATTAATATTTAACTAATTTACTATCTCTTGTCATTGAAACACAGATGGTATTCAAATTATATAGAGCATTAACAAAACAACAATGATTACTCCAAAATGTGACTTCTGGGGATTAACTAGGAATACAATTTATTTATGGAACATAAAAATATGTATGATGGGGACAGAGGTCCAGATTATATGGGTTCTGTATATGCGAGGGAAAACTGATACCTTAGCTCCTGTTAGGTGTGCAAGAAAGAAGACATTTTGCAATAATTGACATTACTATTGAAATTTAAGGCTAAATAAATAATCCTATTTCTTCTATCATCCTTTGGAATATTTGTATTTATTCAATGTTCTAACCTATTTTTAACATGACTATTTTGCTTAGAAATTTTGAGTCATCCCTGATTCTGCCAATGTAGAATATGACACTTCCACGTTTCATGATTTTCCATTGGCCAAAGACATATTCCCCATATAGATAACTGTCTATAGATGAGCCACTCTAAGTTTAGCTAAGCTGGTTCTCTAACAGCAGACACCCAGTCAGTTACAAGGCCTATACTCACAATCACAGTGTCTTCAAATGGTTTGGTAGGACAAGCTAGAATTCACACAGTTAACACAGACCGTTTTACTTTGTATTTACCTATCTGTATGCATGTGGTGGCCACCCTGGCTCTGCTGCTTACTACTTGTGTGACTCTGGGCGAATCGTTTCACCTTCCTGTAAAATAAGGGGTTAGACTAGTTGGCCTCCAAAGTCCAGCTCCAAATCTTTGATACCCCACAATAATCTAAGCCCTTGAGGGCAAGAATTGATTCATTTCTGTCATTGTACCTCTAGCACTAGAGAGGAAATGTGGAATATTGGATAGAGGATAGTCCCTGAAGCCAGGATTACCTTGTCATGCACTGGCTTTGTGACCCTGGGGAAAACGTTTAACTTCTTAGTACTGTAGGAAACTCTCTAAGACAATGATGTCAAACTCAAATAGTTTTGAGCCCCTTATTGACTCAGAAAACCACAAATTAACAATTACCTGTTGTATTTTTACTATTTTTTTATCAGACATTTCCCAATTACATTTTAATCTAGTTTTGTCTATACTCTGGAATTTTGTGGGCTACAAGCAGCTAAAATGTAAGTTTGACAGCTGTTTAAAAGATTATAAATGGAAAGGAAAGTGCTGACTAGGGGGTTCCTTACCTGAAAATTTCCTATCCAGAGGTGGGGAACCTGCGGCCTCAAGGTCACATGTGGCCCTCTAGGTCCTCAAGTGCAGCCCTTTGACTGAATCTAAACTTCATAGAACAAATCTCCTTAGTTAAAGGATTTGTTCTGTAAAATTTGGATTCACATGTGACCTCGGGAGGGCAGGTTCCCCACCCCTGTCATACATCAATGATATCAGGTCCATCCAGTCCCTATTCCCAGTACTAGCCTGTGCTTTAGGGAAGTGGAATGGTAGAGAAAAGAAGAGACCTTTGAATTTATAAGTATAGAAAATTCTCCTTTCTAATATAGATTGGGAACTGTTCTGCAACATATAATCTTAGTTTCCTAGGCCATTGAGAAGGTCAATACCTCCTCTTGAGTGACAAAGACAGTACGTTTCAGAGACTAGACTTGAACCCAGATCTATCTAACGCCAAGGATGGCCTTCTTTCTATTCACTAATTTATGCTGATTGTCAATAAAGACCCACATTAAATTGAATAAATATCCTTGAAGATAGCAAGGTCGGTACCTCCAAACTTGAATAGGATTTTAGTGGAGACTGCAACTATTAAATCATTTTTATTTTAATAACCATCTTGGGGAATAGGTGCATACTATTTTACAGGTGAATAGAGACCTTGAGAAATTAAATGGACTCAAGGTCACCCAGAGAATTAATGAATGATCTAGGGCTGGAAACACTGACTGAAATCGCAAAACTTTAAGCATCCACTGAATTTTGCCACATCAATGGACAGAGGGAGAACTGTAGTAATTCTGAGCAAACCTCCATTTGACATTCTGATGGTGAAGCCAGACACACCTCATTTTCTCTTAGGGTCTCACTTAAAAAAAAAAAAAGTGACATATTGATGTAGCCAGTAGGTGGCAGAGTTGCAGCAGAATTGCAAATAGAGACTTGGTCTGAAGAGAGCATGCAGTTAGGTGGCTGTTTAATGCAGGACTCTATTGTATGATGAGACATTTACTCCCCTGCCATCAGGCATCTTTGCATTTCTAAGAAAATGAGGACCATGAGCTAAACTGCAAATTCCACTCCCTCTCTCCTCCTTCTTCCCGGTTATTTCTCCCTCCATCCCAACATTCCTTCTTCTGTAAGGAGTGAAAGGAAGATGACTAACAAGAAGCAACAATAAGAAAGCCTGGAGCTTTTGAACCCATGTCCAGTATTTTCCCTACAACGCCATACTGAAACTCTCAATAACTTTTTTGGAGGGGGGAAGGCAAGGCAATTGGGGTTAAGTGACTTGCCCAAGGTCCCACAGCTACTAATTGTGTCAAGTGTCTGAGTCTGGATTTGAACTCAGGTCTTCCCGACACCAGGGCCAGCGCTCTACTCACTGCACCACCGAGCTGCCCCTCAATAATTTTTTTAACTATCAAAACAACCATATGAAGGATGTGGGATCATGATCATCATCATTATTCTCATTTAATAATAGGAAACAGAGTAATATTCTGAAACTTGGTGCTTGATGATGGCTTCAGTAAATGCACTTTCTAACACATTTTTAAAATGGCCACTTTATAAACAAGATGACTATCCCCCCTCCAGAAAACAAAACCAATTCAACCCATCCCTTCACAAAAACCTGATGGAGAAACCTATCAACTACTACCAACCCATATACATACTTTGCTATCTCCACAGATTCTTTGTGGGAATAATCAGCAAATGTAACAAGGGTATTTTTGATAAAAATATGAGAAAGGAATAGGCAGGCTTTCACTTGTAGTGACATTCTACAGCAGATTTATCTTTACAATCCCACAATGGGCTAAAAGGTATAAGAAATATAAGCTGCCCTTGTGCTTATTGTTGGTTGACTTTAAAGAAAACAAAACCAAAAAAAGAAGCCCCAAATATTTTATTTTGCTCTTCTCTAACAAATTATCTCCTAAATATATGTTATTTTAAAAAAATGGAATGGAATTTTTTAATCATTCCCTCCAATTGTTTCTTTTTTAAATTTATTTATTTTTAACATTCCTTTTAAAACAAATTTGGAGTTTCAAGTTCTCTCTCTCCCTCCCAACCCTGCCCTACCCATTGTGAAGGCAAGAAATATGATATCAATTATGTGTGAAATCATGCAAAACACATGTTGCCAAAAAAAAGAAAGAAAAATGAAGAAAGTTCAAAAATTATGCTTCAAACAGCATTCAGATTCCATCAATTCTTTCTCTGGAGGTGGATAGTATTTTTCATCATAAGTCCTTTAGAATTATCTTGGATCATTATATTGATCAGAATAATTAAATAATTCACAGTTCATAATCCTACAATATTGCTATTATTGTGTACAATAGTCTCCTGATTCTGTTTACTTTGCATCAGTTCATGAACATCTTCCCAGGTTTTTCTGAAACTATCTTGCTCATCATTTCTTTTTTTTTAAAAGTTGTTTTTTAATATTTTTTTCAATTATATATAAAAACCAGTTTTTAACATTTTAAAAAAATTTTTGAGTTCCAAATTCTCTTCCTTCCTCTGTCTCTTCCTGTCTTGAGAAGGCAAGCAAATTGATTTAGGGTATACATGCACAGTCACGCAAAACATATTTCCATATTAGCCATGTTGCAAAAGAAAACACAGACCAAAAAAAATCAAGAAAAGTAAAGAAAGTTACAAAAAAGTATGCTTTGATCTGCATTCAGACTCCATCAGTTCTTTCTCTGGAGGTGGATAGCATTTTTCGTCTTAAGTCTTTTGGATTGTCTTGGGTCATTGTATTGCTGAGAATACTTGTCGTTCACAGTTGAACATTGTACAATATTGTTGTTACTATGTACAATGTTCTCTTGGTTCTGCTCACTTCACTTTTCATCAGTTCCTGTAAGTCTTTCTAGATTTTTCTGAAAGTATTCTGATCATTGTTTCTTATAGCACAATAGTATTTCATCACAATCATAGTCCAGCCATTCCCTGGCTGATGGGCATCCCTTCACTTTCTAATTCTTTGTCACCACAAAAAAAGAACTGCTATGAAATTTCTGTGCAAATAGGTCCTTTCCCTTTTTCTTTGATCTCCCTTTGGGTTACAGATCTCATAGTGGTATAGCTGGGTGTAAGAATATGCAGTTTTACAGCCATTTGGGCATAGATCCAAATTACTCTCCTGAATGGTTTAGACCAGTTCACAACCCCAGCAACAGTGCATTAGCATCCCAATTTTCACATACCTTATCTAACATTTGTCATTTTCCTTTTCTGTCATATTAGCCAATCTGATAGGTGTGAGGTGGTACCTCAGAATTGTTTTCATTTTCATTTCTCTAATTAATAATGATTTAGAGCATCTTTTCATATAACTATACAGAGCTTTGATTTCTTCTTCTGAAAACTACCTTCATATCCTTTGACCATTTATCAATTGGGAACTAAATTTGACTCAGTTGTCTACATATTTGAGAAATGAGGCCTGTATTAGAGAAACTTGCTGTTAAAAAATCCCCCCCCCCCCCATTTTCTGCTTTACTTCTAATCTTGGCTGCATTGGTTTTGTTTGTGTACAACCTTTTTAATTTAATGTCATCAAAATTAACTATTTTAAATCTTGTGATGCTCTCTATCTCATCTTTTGTTACGCATTTTTTCATTATCCATAGATTTGACAGGTAAAAATTGCCATACTCCCTTAATTTGCTTATGATATCATACTTTATGTCTAAATCATGTGCCCATTTTTACTTCATCTTGTTTTATGGTGTGGGAAACTGGTCTTTACCTAGTTTCTGCAAAACTTCTTTCCAGTTTTCCCAGCAATTTTTTTACATAGTTTCTGCAAAACTTCTTTTCAGTTTTCCCAGCAAGTTCCCAGCAACTTTTTCCTTTTATCAAGTAGTGAGATCTTATCCCAAAAGCTTGGATCTTTGGGTTTATCAAACACTAGATTACTGTGGTCATTTACTACTGTGTACTGTGTACCTAGTCTATTCTACTGATCCACCACTCCATTTCTTAGCCAGTACCAGATTGTTTTGATGATTACTGCTTTGTAATACAGTTTGAGATCTAATACTGCTAGGCCACTTTCACATTTTTCCCCCATTTTCCCCTTGATATTCTTGACCTTTTGCTCTTCCAGATGAGTTTTGTTATTATCTTTTCTAGCTCTATAAAATAAAATTTTGGCAGTTTGATTTGTATGGCACTGAATAAGTAAATCAATTTGGGTATGATTTTTATTATATTGGTTCAGCCTACCTATGAGCAATTAATATTTCTCTAATTGTTTAGACTTGACTTTATTTGTATGAAAAGTGTTTTGTAATTGTGTTCACATAGTTCCAGGGTCTGTCTTGGCAGGTAGACTCCCAAGCATTTTATATTATCTGCAGTTATTTTAAATGGAATTTCTCTTTCTTCCTACTAGACTTTGTTGTTAATATATAGAAATACTGATGATTTATATGGGTTTATTTTATATCTTGCAACTTTGCTGAAGTTGTTGTTTCAACTAGTTTTTTAGTTGGTTCTCTAGGATTTTCTAAGTATACCATCATATTATCATATAAGAGAGGTAGTTTTATTTCTTCATTACCCATTCTAATTCCTTCAATTTCTTTTTCTTCTCTTATTGCTCTAGCTAGCATTTCTAATATAGTATTAAATAATAGTGCTGATAATGAGCATCCTTGCTTTACCCCTGCTTTTATTCAAAAGGCTTATAGCTTATTCTCATCACAGCTAATGCTCGTTGATGGTTTTAGATACTACTTATCATTTTAAAGAAAGCTGCATTTATTCCTATGCCTTCTACTATTTTTAATAGGAGTGAGTATTGCATTTTGTCAAAAGCTTTTGCTGCATCTATTAAGATAATCCTATGTATATGAATGCAATGGAATACTATTGTGCTATAAGAAATGGGGAATGTACAGACTTCATAATAACCTGGAAAGACCTACATGATATGATGCTGAGTGAGAGGAGCAGAACCAGGAGAACATTGTACATAATCACAGACATATTGATTCTGTGAGGACTAACTGTGGTAGGCTTGGCTTTCCTCAGCAAATCACAGCTCAAAGACAGCTCCAAAGGACTCATGATGGAAAAAACTAGCTACATTCAGAGAAAGAATTATGGAGTCTGAATGCAGATTGAGGCAAACTGTTTGCTCTCACTCTTTTTTTTCTCTCCTTTTTTGGTTTTGTTTCTTTTCTTTCATGATTCATTCCATTGGTCGTAATTCTTTGCAACTCGACTATTAATGCAAAGGTTCATATAGAATCTATATCAGACTGCATGCTGTCTTGGGGGGGAGGGGGGAGGGAAGCGAAGAAAATTTGAAACTCAAGAACATGTAGAACTAAGTGCTGTAAACTAAAAATAAAAAAATCTAATTAAAAAAGATAATCACATGGTTTTTGGTGTTTTTGTTATTAGTATGGTCAATTATGCCATATTATTATATTGATTATATATATATTATATTATATATCAATATATATATCACTATATCAATATTATAATAGATAATATTGAACCAGTCTTGCATTCCTGGCATGAATCCCTCCTGGTCATAACATATGATCTTTGTGATATATTGCTATAATCTCCTTTCTGGTATTTTATTTAAAAATTTTGCACCAATATTCATTGAATGAATTGGTCTATAATTTTCTTTCTCTTTTTGCTCTTCCTGGTTTAGGTATCAGCACCATATTTGTGTCATAAAAGGAATTTAGTAGGACTCCTTTTTTGCCTGTTTTTCCAAGTAGTTAATATACTAGTATTGGAATTAATTGTCTTTAAATCTTTGGTAGAATTCACTTCTGAATCCATCTGGTTCTGGGGATTTTTTCTTAGGGAACTCATTGATAGTTTATTCAATTTCTTTTTCTAAGATAGGGTTGCTTAAATATTCTATTTCCTCTTCCAGGTAATTTATAGTTTTGTAAAGATTTATCCATTTCACTAAGATTGTCAGATTTATTGGTATGTAACTGAGAAACATAGCTTCTCATAATTGCTTTAATTTCATCTTCATTGGTGATAAATTAACCTTGTTCATTTTTGATACTGGCAATTTGGTTTTCTTCTTTCTTCTTTTAAATCAAATTAACCAATGATTTGTCTATTTTGTTGTTTGTTTTTTCATAAAATCAGCTCCTGGTTTTATTTATTAGTTCACTGGTTTTCTTACTTTCAATTTTATTAATCTCTTCTTTGATTTTTGGAATCTTTAATTTAGTGTTTAATTGGGGATTTTTAATTTGTTCTTTTTCTAGTTTTTTAAATTGTGTGCAAGAGCATTCATTAATCTACTCTTTTGCTATTTTACTGATGGAAGCATCTAGAGAGATAAATTTTCCCCTAAGTACTGCTTTGGCTGCATCTCATAAATTTTGGTATGTTGTCTCATTGTCATTTTCTTTAACGAAATTATTTATCATTTCTGTAATTTGTTCTTTGACCCACTCATTCTTTAGGATTTGATTATTTAACTTATAACTAATTTTAATCTATGTTAGTATGGTCCTTTGTTGAAAGTAGTTTTGTTCATATGCCTGTAGATATCTTTAATTTCTTCCTCTGAAAACTGCTTGTTCATATCCTTTGACCATTTCTCAATTGGGGGATGACTTGTATTCCTATAAATTTGGCTGAATTCCCTGTGTATTTTAGATATGAGGCCTTTATCAGAGACACTGGTTGTAAAGATTTTCTCCCAATTTTCTGCTTCCCTTCTAATCTTTGTTGCATTGGCTTTTTTATACAAAAACTTTTCAATTTAACATAATCAAAATTATCCATTTTGCATTTTGTAATGCTCTCTATCTCTTGTTGTGTCATGAATTCTTTGCTTTCTCATAAATCTGATAGGTAAACTAATCCTTGCTCTCCCAAATTGCTTATAGTATCAGCCTTTATTCCTAAATCATCAACCCATTTT
>JAQQSZ010008067.1:0-13143 GCA_028646595.1 Phalanger gymnotis | reverse complement strand
TTCCATTGTCAATAACTCCTGGCCTGTTTACACAAGTCACTATTTTACCAACATCTTTCTAGGAGACTTATAGAGTACAAACTTTGTTGATTCTTATCAAGTTGGTAGGCAACTTGACTTGGCAATGGACAGCACCTCCATTGTTGAGGATCAGTCTAGCTAAATTCCAAAGGTTTGGTCCCTAGCAGGTGTTTTTTTTTCTAGTCATAAAAACTCACAAACACTACATACTAAAAGGGGAAGGGAGTGTTATCTCTATTTGTTAAAGAGGACACTAGTAAAAGTGAAATAAGAAATTGTTTAAGTATTTCAGTAGTCAATTATTATATCTGTATAGATGAAGTAACAATTCTGCATATACTGAAGGCTTTTGCCTTTATTCCTGCATTATTCTCAAATACAGAGCTTTTTTTTTTTACTTTTTCTATTTTTTTTTTGTAACAGGGGAGATCTGGAGTACCTCCCATTTTAAGAAATTGTTTTTGATTGCCTCAAAAACATATCTAAGCCCATGCATACTAGCCTGAACTATGGATTATGTTAGTTATATATTATATTCAAATTATATTTTGTAGTAGAAACAATGTTTTTTTAAGATCAGAAGTCTCACATTTTTGGGTTCAAAGCTTCCTGCATGTTCAGGTTCTCACTCTTGGTAGATTATCTTTTAAGTACAGAAGGCACCAGTCACCTTTGGTGCTTACTGTCTTCACACTCCTACATGGTTGGCACATCTTTCCTGCTGAACTTTTTAGAGAATTTCATTTCTTTGGCATAATTATATATAAGATTTTTTTTTAAAATTTCGACTCATAATCTCTTGCTTTGATTATAAAGTAATAGAATATTAGAACTGGAAGGAACCTGAGATATTAAACAAAACCTTGCTTCATTTAATGCAGATAAAGAAATGTAGTCCCAGGGAAGTGGAATATTTTACCTAGGATGACACAGGTATTGCATAGGTTAGAGTTTAAACCAAATGACTCTGATTTGCAATCAATTTCTCTTTCCACTGCACCACACTAACCTTCCAGCCACATTTGGACAAATGTATTATCAGGATGTGTAAGTCATACTGCTTGGCATTCTCTCAATAGCACCCTCTTTGAAGATGGAAGGCAAGAATTGAAATGCTGCTACTTAAGCTCTTACCATTCAGCAAATATCTATTGCTATTAAAAACCAGTAAGTTTTTGCTTATTATCTATAATATTACTGATGTTGGATTTCCTATACAAAATCTATAATGTACCTAGAATGGTATTTAACAACAGGGATGATTCAGAGAACATCTTAAAGAAAAAAGATACATATATATATATGTATACATATATATACATATATAATATATATACACACACCTGTATATATATGTGTGTGTGCAGTATATATTTGTATATATTTATGTACACAGATACACATATGTGTATATATATGCATACATATACATATATTCATACATATTTTACATAGATGGATATAGTTATAGTCCTATTATTAGACAATGTCTTGTGGTTATATGGTTTTTAAAGCTTAAACAAATTAGCTATCAACTCACCTAAGTTGACCAGATATTGCCATTTGTATGGGGTAGTCTAAATTTTGGAACTTAGAACACTAACTTACTATAAACTTCAGTAGCTCCAAAATCTATAACTTCACTGGCATCAATACAATTACTAGAATAGATCTCATCCCTCTGATAATACAGTAAGTAGTTTTGTTTTGTTTTTTTTTACTTTCGTGTAGCCAAATAATGGGCCTTCCTGAACTCAGCAAGGGCATTCCACAATTGAAAATCATACATATCTCATCTACTGGGTCTCAGCCTTAAGCTTTTCCTGGCTGTGTAAGGCCTGCCAGTGTTTTTCTGCCACACAGGCATACCTTTTGAAAACCCAATGTCACTTCCAAGCTATGACAAGAAATCAGAATATTTCCTGAGTGGAGATATTGAAGGGAGAGTCAATTTCATGTCTTCTGACACTCATATCTGATCCAGTGCTCATTCTAATATACTACTTTCCCTTTCTAGTACTATTTTGAATATCAGAGAAAGTAAACTTAAACTTTCTTCAAAACTGACTTTCTATTGAGACAAAACCTGCTTAAGAAAACAAAGCTTTATATTTGGAAAAGAAAAAAAAAAGAAAAATTCTCCTTGCCTGTCAAACTGCATCATGGGACCACTAGAAACAAGAAGCACAACCTACAGTAATGGCATAGCCTGCACTTTAAATTATTGAGCTCTTTCATTTGAATGGTACTACTTGTCATTAAAAGGTCATATGTATGTGAAAGGAAAGCTATACTGAGTGAAGCTAAAAGTATGAAAGCAAATCCTCTTTCCCCACCCAGACAAAAATATGCTTGATATGGTCTCACCCTTCCCATCATTTCTCTTCTATTCCCAATAGTGAAGCATTAAGAGTGTTTTTCATTGCAATATCATCTTTGGGTACACTGGCTTTGAGTGAAGCCTGACTCTTCTTGGATTTGCATCAATGCTTTTTTATCCGTTCTGCTCTAGAAATCTGAATTTGTTATTACATAACAGTGAACCATTATTTAAACATATTTGGAGACAGTGCCAGAAACAACTAACCCTGAGCCTTATAAAGTCCAGCATTTCCTTAAAGCTTTGCAGTTATAAGAATCCAACCAGGAAACCACAATGATGTCAGTGCTTCAGGACAGGGACACAACTAGTGAACAGAACTCTTTGTCATGACCTCTAAAACTTAGGAGGGGAAAAAACAAATAAGCATACTGCAATCTTGTTTTGTTCCTTCAGACAGAAGGATTCTGAACATTTAGAAGCTCTAAGATTACTTCATAGTTAATTTAACACCTTGATACTTTAATACTTCCTCTTTCAAATCATACTTTGTCACTTATGTACAACCTGCTTCCCTAAGATATTTGATTCCATAAACAATTGCAACAGATGTTAAGCTATGTGTTTATATCATTGTTTTTTTCCAAAATATCCCACATCCTAAATATTTTGGCTTTCACCTAAACTTTAATAATCCTTCAGAGCCAGATGTGGTTTTATGCACAGTGTGATACATCAAAAGTGTTGAGCTGTTGTACAAAGCATTTCCCTCTCCAATCCTAGTGGAATAGCCCTACTAAATGAGGTACACCTGCTAAAAATGGCTAGACCAAATTTAATAAGGGCATCATTTGGATTGCACTGAGAAGCCTCTTCTGTCCCCCCAAATATCATTTCCCCATACTCAGCTAGAGTCTAGAGGCTACCCTAATGCCTCAACTATATACTATATCTGAGTAGTCAGTACAAACAACAATTAGGACGAGAAACACACAAGTGTCTTTCAGAGTGTGGTAGACAACACTATGTGCAGAAAGGCAAAGAACTAGTATGCTGTGAGGGCAATATTTGGGTAGCCAGGCAGCCCCTAGGGGAAGAACAATTAGATTGCCTGGCAACTTCTGATTTTGATCATTATTCTTGTTAGGGAAAAATGGTTCTGAGGTCGTTTTTCTTCACACTTTCCATCTAAGAAAGATACAAGTAACTTCCACAGTAAAGAGACATATGCTTTGGGATAGAGTTGAAAGACATCTTGAATTCTTTCTCCCACTTCACATTTTTTTCAACCACCAAAATTCATGCACATAAAAAAAACTGGAGATGAAAAGGAGTTCAGAAATCTATTTCTACTATGTAATAACTGTATGATCTTAAGCAAGTCATGTCACTTATCTGAGACTCAATGTCTTTCTCTGCAAAAAGAAGGAACTGAACTAAATGACCTCTGTGGTAACTTGCAGATTGATGGGATGCTACCAAAATCAGAGCTTTAAAACTAAAAGGGAACTTCGTGGTCATTAAAGTCAAACCTACATTTTTTTTTTTTTTACAGAACAGGAAAATTATTCCAGGGCCAGTTGTATTATTGACAACACTTTCTGAATCCTTCACTAATCTCTGAGGCATAACTTTGTCAGAAGTCATTGCAACTTTGGCAGTCAATGGCCATGGATCCCTGACAAATAAGAACACCCTCCTGCAAACTGGATCCCAAGGAGGAAATGCCCAGTATGGTGGATAAGACAAAATCTACAGATGATGGCATGCACTGTGGGAATAATTTGCCAATACCTCCAATGCTCTCTGTTGTTGACATTACTTTTGCCTAAATCTGCCATTGCTACATCCTATCTCCCCCTCACTCACCAATATCTGTGCCATATGTTTCAGATGCATCTTTTTAAGGAGTTCTGTTAGAAATAGTCTAGCAACAAGTTAATATCCAGCTAGTTTTCTCTTATATTTAACATTATATGGACTATTGAATAACAGGGCAAAATCAACTTCTTTTAAAATCATCGGGAATAAGCTCATCTCCTGTAAGTTTACTGAATACATCATTAAGAGTTCTCCATGGGTAAAGGGAGGCTAGCAGTTAGATGTATGCCTGTGTTGGTAAGGCAAAATGGGCTCCTTAGCACTTGAGGAGTTTGGCTTTTGTCCACTTTGAGTGAAAGTACTTTCAGCTATTAAGTGCTAAGCCCCAGGCCCAAAGCCCTATCAGGTGTGAACCTGTGTGGGTGTAGATTGATGACTTAAGAGGGGGCAACTCAGGAACCAATGGTCTCTGGTCATTAAGGCGGGGCTTGAGGACACCAGAGGCTCTGCTGCGAGGAAAGGTGAGCTGAGAGGCAGCTACAGCTGAAGCTGAAAAAAAGCTGAAGCCCAAGCAGGAGCTGCAGAAGCAGAGCCGACCCGTGTGTAGACCCAGGAGTGCGAGCAAGGACTTGAGGCCAGTAAATATGATTTGGTTAAATACTATCTTGTTTTTCTGTGGCCTCCTGGTTACTCTTGTGAGGCGGGGCTACTGGGTCTGGAGTCTTTTGATCAAGATGTTGGAATGGGGAGGCTGGTTTGTGAATCTGTTGCAGTGAGGACTAAATAAATGTTTTGATGCTTTCTACTTAGAGAATCTCTCATACCTTGTGGTTTTGAACCATTCAAATATATATATGATTATATTTGAGATCATAAATTCAGCCTTCCTACTACAATGCCATCTTATCCTCAAATGATTTTCATACTTTTTGCTAGGTCAATATTTCAAATGTTTTTGCTTCCAGTCTAGATAGCTTAGAGATTACATTTATTTGGAATGAGGACATCTATAAAAATGTTGTTGCTCAATTTTTAAAAATCAATGTTATCTCTGGGTGATTGTGGGCAACAGTTAAATCCAGCACTAGTTAATTGGCTGAATGATTGAGAAAATGTTGAGGTCTATATTTATACCATGGGGATCCATTCACTTATGAAGGAGAGCTAGGTACTAATTTATAAGTAAAGTCACAAGATCACAAACTGCTAAACATTTGGTAGGTGCTACATTTTTATTGATAGTAATTTTGTGTAGTTTCTACCATTGCTTCACACAGTCTGAAATGATCAATAAATCTGAGCTCCTTAAGGATAATCTTATTGCTATTTATAGTGCAATGACCTGGTTCTAAATAGCCATTACTTTTGGTAAATTTCTAATCCATTTATCATGTAGTACACAATTATCTAACAATATTTTTTTTTCTCTTTGACAAATAATATTTACAAAATAGGCTGCAGTTCAGTAATACTATACAGGTTTTTGTTAGAATGTATTCCAATTTTACAGCTCTGAAAGTTTATATTAAAACAGGCTTCATATGGGTGTTAATTGCTTTAAACATGTTTTGCCAATTGAGTTCTGATTCCAAGATGCCAGTAAGGCTCTTGACATACTCAATCACAGCTTTCTGTTTTATGACTTTTTGCTCAGTTCATCCTGTCCTGAGGAGGAAAAAAACACTTTTAGAGGTATTATACCCAATTTTTCTATTCAGTTTCTATTTTCCTTGAAATATATTAAGAATATAGGAAGTGAAGTGTTGATTTCATCGAATAAGATATTTCATTTTGTTGTCCAGTGGAACCATATAATTTATTGTCATCCATGTATGTCACATGATTAACATGACACTTTCATGTGAATCATTCTTGGACCTGGAAGGCATAATGGGTTCAATTCAAGGGAAGTGATGATAATAGTTTTAAGACTTGATAGAGCCAGAGAGTTTTAAACTTTCTCTGGAAAGCTTCCTTTTAAATTAATTGATCTTGACATTACTGTCTTGGTGGCATATGCACATTTTTTTCAATGATGACATCAAATATTCTAATATTCTCACTGTATAATTCAAGCTACTATAAATGGTTCCAATGAATGAATAAGTCATCTGTATCAAGCCGTGTCACAGGCATTGTGATAATCAATTAGGCAATATAAATGTTATGGGGTCTTTGAGTGATTAATTTTGCTTTTTGAAAGTTACAAAGTTGATAAATTCCTCTTTGAAAGTTCCAAAAAGTTTTTGGCAAACTCTTTTTGACCCTCAGGAAATACATTGTTTTCTTTAAAAGGTTTATGTATGCGTGTGTGTATATATGTATGAAATATATATACATATCCATCCATACACATACACATATGAATAAGTGATGAACATGCAAATTGTGAATGTATTATAGTAATTACAAAAAAAATAGCCTTCAGTTAGTAGAGGCATTAGTGTCATCATATTTTGTTAGCAGATATAGAATAAATTCTGTTAATAGTGGGTTCAGGCTTCTGTCTTCCAAGGAGTTAGTAAAGTGCTTTGCTAGTAATTTATATGTACCTGTGCAGTATTTGAGGCAGCCATGTGGCCTCAGTGCTGACTCAGCAGACTCAGGAAGACTTCACTTTGAATCCTCCTTCAGACACTAACTAGCTATATGACCCTGGAGAAGTCCCTTACTCTCTCTCGTCGTATTTATTCAGCTCTAAAATGGGAATAATAATAACAGCAACACCACAGGTTTGTTGTGAGAATTAAATAAGATAATATGTAAAGGATTTCACAAACCATGAAACACTATGTAAATGAGATGATGATAATGATGATGATGACGATGATGATTATAGACCTTAGTAAATCCCATTGCTTTCTAGTTTTTCAGAGAAACTAAAAAAACATTTCAGTCACCTCCCTTGATATAACTGTTCCATCATTCATTATATTAATAGTGCTCAAACTTTCTTTTTCCAATTTGATAAAATTTATCATGCATCCCATGTTGGGCTTCTTGTTATCATGATCAGGAACTGATTGCATTTTTCTTCTGGGTTATTCTCCCTCCTTTATATCCTTTTTCTTGATAGTTAAGTTTTTGATGGATATTGACTTGTTTTTGTTGTTCTTTGTTCTCCTATGGCTCCAAGTATATCCTTAAACTTTTATTTTTAGTTTCAATTAATGATTAAGAATCTAGAATTTATTATATATTTTTGTTTGTTATTTTGGAGGGGGGAAGGTAGGGCAATTGGGGTTAAGTGACTTGCCCAAGGTCACACAGCTAGTACCTGTCAAGCGTCTGAGGTCAGATTTGAACTCAGATCCTCCTTACTCCAAGGCTGGTGCTCTACTCACTGTACCACCTATCTGGCCCTAGAATTTCTTATGTACTTTTAAAAATTCCATTCCAAATATTTATTATTTTGTTGTCATTTATTGAGTGACATAGTATTTGGATTTTTTTGAAACTGTGTATAGTAGCTAGATATTGCTGTAAACTTCCAGTGCCTCTTTGCGGGTCTTCAATTACTCCCTCAAATGATTTATTTAATATTGTGTTTTTGGCCTGTCCTTAAGATTGTTCCTTGATACCTCCACCTTTCTTCTTACTCTGGCAATAACTGCCAGTCTAATACTCTGAGAGAATAGGCTTGTTCATGATGTAACCATACCAGTTTCTCTATGTAGGTTGCATTTGCATTTTTCTTTCAAATTACTGAAAATTTTTCAAACATCTAGTCAAAGTATTCATGTTGTCAATGTTGAGTCATTAAAGCCTGTCCAACTCTTTATGACCTAGTTTGGGGTCATGTCTTCATGTCTTCCCTTTAAAACCATTTAATGTTTTAGTATTGTTTTTTCCCTGATCCATTTCATCGTTAGATTTTCTGAAGTTTCTGTTAAGTGAAACTTTTTAACGACCTAAATTTATTCATCTTTTCTTTCTTCAAATTTTATTAGTTCTATGATTTCATCTATTTGGTCCAATCTGGACTTGAGGATGAAGTTATTTCTTGTGATTCTCCTATATTGGTCTTTAATATGCTGTTAAGTAAATTGTAGCTGAGGATACCATTAACAAAGATCCCTTCCCTAAAAGTGGTAATATCCATCTTCAATTTTGTCATGATTTAACACTGACATATCATGAACTAATTCTTATCTTCAGTCCATTTCAGAGCAATTTTGGTTCTTACTTCATTGTTTAGTGGCATTTTCTAAAAGCTTTTGCAGCATGGAAGGTATTAGTAATTATGATTTCTTCCATTATACATTGACTTCTTATGGAACTAGAATTCAAGGTGTTTCACTTGCTGTAAGGTCCTCTGTATCAAAGTGATCATCATGGCAGCTTAGAGGGACATCAGCCTATAGCTCTGTTTCATCTTTTTTTTATTATCAGAAGTATTTGTGTCACAGTGACTGTAGTTGTAATCTAATCAGTGGCCCTGCCAGAGCCCAATTTGCAATGTTGGAAGATCCCTATTGGGTCTTCCAATCTATAGTAGTGATCTCAGGGCACACAAAATCTGTTCCAAATATCATTCTGGTTTACAATTCTATTTGTGGCTAATGTCAAACCATACCTACCCTTCAACCTAGACAATGGGTTAGACTTCAAGGGCATTACTATTTTAGATGTGATTCCTACTATTTTCATCATAAGGTATGAAGGTTAGTTATCATTTACAAGAAATCTGTTTTTTTATTTTATTAACTTGTGTGCTATAATTGATTTTTAAGGAACTGGAGGTTGAAGAAGGGTCAAATGATATAAGAAAGAAGTAGGTTTCTACAGAGAGTACTGAAAATCCTATTGGGAGAGGTTACAGTTCTTCTTAATTAGATAAAAGCACCATCCTCAAATCTCTCAAGTAACCTGGAAAGTCAGAGCTCATGGTCTGAAGTTCAAGGACAAATAGAAATGCATTACGAAACACCAGGCTTCCCATAATCTGGGCAGTGATCTCCCCCAGCCCTTCTGCATCTTCTCATTTAGTTTGGTTTCTAAATGAGGACACAAACACCTGTTCCAGCAGCAGGTGGTATTTGTTCGTTATAGCTTTTCCCGCTGAGTTTTAATCAGTCTGCAGCTGTAGGAACTCGCATAAGTAACAGTTTATAGGACCAGATTTTCACAGAGTGGTATTAGCCAGAGTACCAAAGTTGCGTGCATCGCTTTTATCATATATGAGCGATCATGTAATCCTGTTTACTTTTTTCTTTTTTCTTCTAACATTTAGGGCTACTAATTAGTGATTCAATTCCCATGCAGAGCTGGAAACCAAAAGTCCTTTTCTTCTGCCTTAAGGGTGACTGTCTGTGATGTGTTCTCATTACCAAATCCTTGTTTCTTAGAGAAAAGAACAGTCAAACCTCTCTCTAATTTGCACTATTTCTATTCCTTACATCTCAGAAGGATCATTATGGATGCTTCCAACCTTACAAAATAAGAAACGGGAAAACACACACACACACACACGCACATACCACTACCATGTCAAGATGAGAATAAATCCTTCAATTCAAACAACATAACAATTCCCTAAGAAACAGAAGAAAGAAGTAGGGGGAAAACTCAGAAGTACTAACAGCAAGCGGTTAATAAATAAGTAAATAAAAGGAATTAGCTTTCACCTGGTATAAAATACCTGTCATTTCAATAATTATCTTTATCCCTCTGAATCACATTAGGCCTGTGGTATTGAGAAATTTCTCTTACCTTTGGAAAATATCCATGGCTATACGAATAGCTTTTGTGATTTCTTATAGGATTGCACATTGTCCCAGAGAAAATAAACTTCTCGTTGTTTTATACCTGGCATTACAGCCCTGGTCTAGCTAGCCAAAGAGCCTCATGCAATGGGGCCAACAAAACTTGGTCTCTATAAGAAGGAGTGTTTCTGAAGCCATGCTGGTAAAACAAACACTAATTTGAGAGCCTAGAGACCTAGATTCCAATAGCAGAAGTACCACTAATTAGCTTTACAACTTCATTGGAATATAGATGTTAAGCTGGGAAGGATCTTAGAGATTTTTTTGTTCTAACTCATATTTTGCAGATGAGGAAACTGAGAACTAGAAAGAATAAGGGACTTTCTCAAACTGGCGCCTACATAGTAGGTATGAGAAGTAGGATTTAAGCCCTAATCCTTTGATTCTACAATCAGCACTCTTTTCAGTGAACTGTGTATGCCTCTGGCAACCTCTGACTTCAGGAGACCCACAATGTCTGAAAAAGACATCAGGGAAAAATAAAGTCTCAAAGGGTGTTGATGAGAACGAAGCTTTTACTAACCTCATAACTTTGGTGTATTTTCTCCCTAAGACTTCAAGTAGCTTACAGAACAATCCATTGCGTCCTTCTTTTCTCCCAGGTTTGTACTTTAACATAGGAAGACAAATATACAGACATATATTAAGTGACCAGAGTAGACCCCCAGTTAATTGTAGTGTTCTTCCACAAAGAGTTCTGATCTGGCTTTCTTGCAGGTAGATGGCTCAGTCAATAGAACTCTGGGGCTGGAGTAAGGAAGACTCAATTTCAGTGACAAAGAGAATTACTTTATAACTCTGGCCAGTCAATTAACCTCTCTTTGCCTCCATTCCTCATCTATAAAATGGAAATAATACTAGTACCTACCTCCTAGAATTGTGAGGATCAAATGAGAAAATAATTATATTTTCTTATCTTAGCACAGTGCCTGGCACAAAGCAGGAATAATAAAAATCTTAGCTATTATTACTATATCTGTCATTAGCGCCATAGTTCACGAAAAAGTGGGAACATAATGATCAAGGCAATGAAGTTAATAGATACAATACAATAAAATTCAATCACTGGAGTCAACAAGAATTCTAAACTTGCCATTTTCAATTTCTATGGAGCTTTTATAACATATTAAATGGAATATGGAAACAGATTTTAAAAACACTGATTATTATCCACACATGAGAGGCAGTGTGGCAGAATAGATCAATAGAGCTGGCCTTGTAGTCAGGGGGTTATGGGGGCAAGTCTTGCTTCTGACACATAATTGTACTATGATTGGGCAAATTACTTAGAGTCTCTAAACTCTATACAACATTCTACTCTGCAGAGTAGATTCTGCCCAACAATTAGGAAGATTCTTTATCCAGGAGCTGCCCATACTAATAAAATAATAGGCCCAGTCTGTATCTGTATAAATGCAAGTGTTGTAGTATCAAAAAAATTCCTTTTCACAGCATTTAAGTATTATTTTGTGAGAAAAAGTTGTGCATGTCCAAATAAAGGCCCAATATTTCAAACCAGCATTAACAGGACACAGTTTTCTATCTTTGCCTAGAACATGCAAATGCCTTGTCCCAGCTCTGAACATAAGGGGCTCTCATTGTTTGGAACAGATAAGTTCTTGAAAATATGAGTTATATTCCAAAACAGCTACATCCCCATCTTCCAGGCTGAGGGGAAACTTAGGGAAAAAAGGATCAAGAAGGTAGTAAGTCTCAAGTCCATCGTGGTGGTATAATACTAATGTCGTAGGATCATAGATCTTTCTGAATTTTATTCAGTTTCACTACTTTGAGGTCTCCTTTCTTTCTTCATTGACCGTCTCCTATCCCTTCCTTATCCAAAACATCAGAACTCCTCTTATGCATGTCTGTCCTTAGATTTTCAACTTACAGCTCCTGGCCAAAACTCATCTTTTTTTTTTATTTTTCTAATATCTGAAAGATTAGCTTGTGTTATCTCATTTAAGAATACCTGCAAAATGAATTTATGGAAACAGAAAGTCGAGGCATTTTTATATTTTTTGCGACGAAAAAAGCTTCTTCTGCACTGCAGCTGAGGAGGTAGAATTTGGGAACTAAGGTGAGAGGATTAAGAAAGTATGTTGGCATCTTTTAAAAATAAAGTATAAAAAATGGCTCTCTGTTCTCTGAAAGGGTACTCTCTTTTGAAGCACAAATGCAAAGACAATATAAAGTGTGTACGAGAAGTCCTTTATTTTCAGTGGCAGCTTTGGATCTGGGTAAGACTCACTGGTGTATCAGTAATTAAATTGGGACTTTTTTTTACTGTTTTCTCTTTTAGCACTTATTTAATCAAGTGTCCTTGAGGAGTGTGGTCTTTGTTTCTTTGATTGGATCAGGAGTCTCTGATGACCTCCTTGCCTCAAGGGAAAGCCTGATTTGCATGTGTTTGAGTCTCATGTTGTGATGCCCTTTGACACTGAACAGGATATATAAACCCAAAAGTTGGCATTTTTCCTTGGAGCTCTCACCCACTGGAAGAGTGGCATGTGATTGTGGGAAGGCTGTTGTTAAAAGCCACCTGGCTTTGAAGAAACTCCGATGTTTTGTTTGGGGGCTCACTCATGGAAGGAGGGTTGAGACTCTGGGTAACCCATTGTAACTGCTCCCCATCCCAGGCTTTGCTAACCCAGATGTTGGTTTGTATTTGGTCTGTTTATAATGTATGTTTGTAATTTGTTTGTATTTGCTCTGATGTTTCCTCCTGAACTAAGTGAATGATACTTGCATGTTGGATTAAAGTGAGATTGTCAATCTCTTAAAGTTACTTTCCTTAGTAAAGCAGATCAAAGAACCTGCACTGACAGCTTTTGTTGCTGGTCTTATTGGGTCTTACACCCCTACAGCAGCTGCTAGCCGCATTGTTGGTACACTGGGGTGTAACCGTTACCAAGTATGACTGAGGCTTATTTCTGCCTGATAGCTTGGATATAACAAAGGGTGGAAGGAGTGTTGGTGCCCTTTCTAAATAAGCACCTAATGAATGTAAAATTCAGAAGGAGACATTCATTTTGGACAAGGCCAATGTGGGAATTTGTTTTGTTGTACAATGATACTGATTATGAGAGTTTTAAATTTTAGTTAATTTTAAATTGTTCAGTGAGGGACAGTAAGAAGGATAAATAGTAGATCTTTGTCAAAAACAACAAAAAATAACGAGTGAATAAATATTGACTAGGGAGAGAGGAGTAGCAG